>JACVBY030000503.1:837440-1024219 GCA_017589505.3 Metroxylon sagu | reverse complement strand
TGTAAATTCTCCACTATTCTTTTAATGAATAAGTCCATTTCTTGGCAACCCTTAGCGTGCTTAATAACTATCCACACAAAGTTTGGTATGGCAGGCAAAGTTTGAATTGTGGAAAAAAGTCCCCATCTCATAACAGAAATGCTGGTACGGCGAAACACTCAACTGGAAATATTTTCCCTGCAAGATACAACCTCCAAAATTAGCAAGAGTTTTAATTTATGACACTGTCTTCAACTTAATCATTTCTGATCATGATACATCTGATGCACAATTATCAATTTCTAACTAAGGACCCAATGACAAACCAGCTACTGTAACTACAGTTGCTCGAAAGAAATGCACCTGAAACTTGAAACTCAATATTGTACATCAAAGCCTAAAAAGATATTTAAAAACAGAAAACGAGTCCACATCAGTGAATAAGATATAGATATGGTCGTGATTCCTTGCTTGCTCTCACATCCAACGCAAGCCACATATGATCTTGGTTCACATCAGCTGAACCATACTATAAAAAAGGATTGTTAGAGTAATAGCAAGGTCTACCATCCCCACCTGAAACAAAGCAGATCAACAGTTGCTTAATATCAACTTCTAGTTTTTATCGGGGTGGATAAGAATTCACTTATAACACTATGTCTTCAGTCGCTGTCTGTAAGAGTGACCAAACTTCATTAGATAATTACCAGCAATAGGGCAAGATTTGCTAATCATCCTGTTGAAATATGTCTTGTCTTTGCAATGAACAGATTTAGATTCATCCTGCACCGAAAATCATGTGCCTAATATGAGAATGCCAACCTGCCAACCCTGTTTGAGACGACTAATGATATGATTGAACAGAAATGCCAGGCTACTGTTACTAACTAAATCAACAATTGTGTATTCACTTCTTTATTCATTGATATCGGTCAACAAGGTTTGAAGATGGCCAGCAGCTATGAGAGCATGATCCCTAGCAACTCATGGTTTATGGACATCAGAACATCCAACCATTACTATTTAATTTAGTTTAATGGTACACAAGACTGAATGGAGTGATGGAACAATCAACTATCAATTGAAAAAGAAGAAGCTAACTGCATATGAAACATATAATGAAGCTTGGAAGACAATAAAGCGTAACACTGATTAAGTGTTGCCTGCAAATTGAAAGCCACGGAAAAGTTTTTACATTATATTGATGTGTTAACACATCACCAGGTAGTCCCATGTGGTCCAAGCTGGCATGGGTCACCTAATGAAAACCAACTAATGGATTCACCGAACTTTGTTCTCCCAGCATGGCAAAGCTTCATATCTGAGTAAAAGACTCACTGGACCTCCTTAAAAAAATCCTTTGTTTGATCTACCCTTTCTTGTGCATAAGACTGCATTCCTTAGGTCCAGAATACTGATTTACTGGGACTTATTCAAGGATTTAGTGGTAACTCAATCTGTTTATAGACTCGCTTTTTTGCAGTCATTTTTAAGAAAATACGTTAAAAACCTTCTTAAACTCAAGCTCATGAAGGGTGGTAAGGGCCTATGCAGGGTAATGATGACCTAATGAGAAGGACATAGTACACAAAAGTATACCGAGAAATTAAAAAGGTCATAGGAGCAAAAAAGGTATCATCTTAATCATCAGTCGTCACCCAGGCCAGAGTCCAAGTAGAACCATCATCATAATTGTTTCGACTTATCCCATCAGTTTTGGCTTAGCTAGACCCAAAAGAACCTAACCAAGGAAAAAGAGGCTGCATCAAAGTGGTTTTATGCCCATGTTATCAACACTCCATATTTATATGAATCTGCATTTCATAGTTCCCAAAAGTCATCAAATTTGCTACAGGTAAAAGGGAAAAAAAAAAAAAATGGCACTTGCCATATCAACAGATGTCTTTGCATGATGTGCAGAGAACATTATCTAATGAGCAGTATAAAACAGGGGGTTAAAACCAAGGATTCTAGATAGTCTATGATGACTCCATTCAGAAAATTAGGTTCCTAAACATTCATTTAAAGACACCTAAATACTAGGTTTTGCAGTGATCAAGAGATTTTAAAATCAGAGTCTTTGTTTTTTTCTCCTGGGTGCATCTAAGTTGGAGACCACAACCTTCCGAACTAAGTCTCATCCAATAATTCAATTACCGTTACTTTTCTATAGTCTGATCAGTTAGACCCCTCACTGCCAGAATCTCTCAACTTTGTTTAATACCCTTGCACTATAAGAGCCCAACCAGTTGAACTACACTTACTCAGAACTTGCCAAGAATTCCCAAACCCAATGACTCTTATTTATCATGTGTGTGGAAAATGGTAGAGGCTCTTAGAAAGATTAATTACTGAATTTTAAGCTATACCATAGATCAAACTCTCTCTCTCTCTCTCTCTCTCATGAACAATGATGAGGATGATGAATATAATATAACGCATAACAACGAAGGTCCAAGGGATACAGAGTCTTAATTTGTTCTGTTCCATAAACTCTCATGGATAAGTTTATGAGTTCACGTCTTAGATGAAAAGATCACTTACTCTCAGAACACCAGACATCATGTGCCAAACTGAGAAGACACGCAATAATGGCGCTGCCCCAAACACCTCATATTCTGCATAAAGGGCTGTAAAGCATTCATCCGAAATGGTGCAGATTCTTGCGAAAACAGATAACTTCAATTAAGAAATATCAAGGCAGAATCATCAACTTTGAGCACCACAGCGGTACAGTTGTATCAAGGCAGAATAAATGCCGCCATCCTAGTGAAGGCATTGGATATATAAATTTTTTTTTCCTGTTCGATAATAAAAGCATATAATAACTCTGTTAGCACTAAGATGTCGTAACGAAAAGAACTCTCTGGATTAGTCACTCACACATGCAATTACTTGAATTACATTGATCTGTGCATGGAAATCAAAAAAGCACCCTTGTTTGGGGGAGATACTAGAAACTATTAGGTCACACCAATCTATGAACCGAATTTTCTCCAACTTACAATCGAATACAATCAAATTCTATCAAAGTAAAGAGAGAGAGCTAATTGAGACGCAACTGACACAAGCAAATCGAATAAATGCCGCAAAGAGGCAAAAGATGCTAATTTATTCTCACTGAGTCCACCAGAATATTTTCAATTTCACCTTCAAATCACAAAATACAATAACCCGCAACGAAAAGAGCCATAAAAATTTTGAGGGGCTGGAGAGACACTTTCCTCACTATCAATCAATAAAGCCTGTTTTCCTCCAGACGGCGTTTCACCGACCCGACAGCGGAAGATCCTCCCTTTGAGTGTCGCTCTCGATCCCTCCAGCATCAAGAAGGTGGTCATCCCCGGCGATCCCGTACCCGGACTTCCTCGCCACGATCTCGTGGGGCGGCGGCATCTTCATCATCCCCGTCCAAATCTCCGTCATCCATCTCAAAACTCCCCCCATCGACTTCTCACCGTCGGCGGCTGCCACCGCCCACGTTCACCGGTACTGGACTGGTGGTAAGATCTTCCCTCCCGGCATCTGAGCACCTGAGAATTCCGACTTCGACTTGGGGACTGTCGGGATCATCCGGGCAGGAGAGTGGAGACGAAGGGAAGGAGAGGTGGACGCCGACAAGGAAGGAGGTTGGAGATGCCAGCGGAGGACGCGGCCACGGTCTTCCGCTGGAGGAACGGTTGCAGCGGTCTTCGCCATCTGCTCACGCTTTTTGTCATCTTCCGGGAGAGCAGCGAGGATGCCGAAGGATTCCGCTCCGGGAAGCATGCCGGCTCGGCGCGAGGAAAACGCCGCAGGGAGCTAGGAAGTTAGGGTTAAGGCTTGTAGGTAGCCGGAGAGGGATTCATTGGGGAGCGACAAGGGTCGAAGGAGTTGGTTGTCGGCCCCAGTCTGAAAGAAGATGTCGTCCTCGTAGAGCTCGTCTTCGCCGTCGGCGGAAGGTGGGTGCTGTTGGCGACTGGGTGGCAAGTCGAAGAGAGTGAAAGCGTTCGAGCCGGGGGAACGCTGGTGGCAGAAGAGCTATCCATGGGCAGGGACGCGCGCGTCAACGGCGCGGCGGGCGTCCGGCTGCAATCGGTTGGCCCTCACTCTATGAATGAATGTGTGTGTGTGTGTGTGTGTGTGTGTGAGAGAGAGAGAGAGAGAGAGAGAGGGAGAGTGGGGGGGGAGAGAGAGAGAGGGGTGGGGGGAAGGAAGTGAGAGTGAACAGAGAGAGCTTGATTGTAGACGAGAGAGGAGAAGAGGGAGGGTGGGGCGTTAAATAGGATGAAGGGCAGACGGTCCGACGTGTCCAAGGCGTGGAGGAGGAGGAGAGGAGTCGAAAGCGTCCTGAAAGTGGCGACATGTGGGGCCTACCTTGCTTCCGAAACACGCATTGAAGAGTGGCTTACCAGGGCAGTGGCCCCGCACCGAAAAGCCCAGGGCCACCACCATCGGAAGCTGTCCATTTCAACGTCTCTCATAGAAATTCCTGGAGAGCAGGACGGCATCGGATTCCATCCGATTTTAGCGTCACGTCGTTCCGTCACAAAGTCTTGCTAAGAGATTACAACGCTATGAGCCGGCAAGAACAAGGATGGTTTAGGAATGAACCGAGGAACTGGCGCTGGATTCGATTTCGCCCATAGGAGTGACTGTGCGCATTATGAGGAGCTCGAGATCGTCGCATTTGCTCTTAAAAGAGCCGCGAGAGGCTCTCGTAAAGAAGTCCACGGCTCCCAAAACCAGGAGATCGTCTTTGGTGCATAAATTTTTTCGACGAGGCGTCGGTGTCGAGGATGATCCCAGGGGTTGGAACGCTCGTGGAATCTATTGGAGCCGCACTAGGTGGTTCTAATGGTGTCCCGCCACGTCATCGAATTGATTCGCGCGATGGAGGAAAAGGTCCTAAAATGGCCGTCAGAGCGTTTAAGCCAACGATTGATTCGATATCGGTGGGCGTGCTTGCGTCCTGAGAAAGCTTTCCGGTATTCCGCATACAGATTACTATGCGGATTTCTTTGAAGTACTATCGGCAAGGCCGCTTCAACGTGGAGGACACGTGGCGTAATGCATGAAAAGCGTTGATGCGTAAAACCAGTCGTGGAGTCAGGTGGACGACGGGCGTGGCTTCCGCGTAGAAGAGATATTTATGCGCATAAAAGTATGACAATGGTGTCTGCTTGCTTTATGATCCACGGTGGCTGTTATCGGGTTGGATTATCCGCCGACGTCAGCGAGGAAGTAAGGAGTTCTTCCAATCAAAGGCGTTCGTTTGGTTGTCGTTATCTCATACTCTCGCTTCCGTTTAAGCGGGTAATTGGGGTATCGTACGTTCTTCTGCCTGCGCTTCAACTGAGCGTAAAATATATTCATCTTTATTTTAAAAATTTACCCAAATCTGTCAGTGTCTCGATATAAAATGTTATGATGAAAATGATTTGGAGCGTCCGTCATTAGTGATTAATTACTGCTTGCCCAAGAGATTTTAAATCCTATGAAACCGTCCTCGGTTTCTACCGCCAAATGCCCTTATGTTCATCCTGGCATCATACTTACATCCCAGTTGAGGCTGGAGGAATCCTGTCTATACCCTGTTTTTCTTACCCCCTTCTGTTTCCTCCTACCCTTCCTTTAATCTCTCTCCTTTTTTTTTTTTTCCTTCTTTTCTTTCTCTCTCTCTCTCTCTCTCTCATCTCTCTCTCTCTCTCTCTCTCTCTCTCTCTGCTCTCTCTCTCCTTCATTCCTCCTTTGGCACATTTCCTTCCTTCTTGTTTTCTTTTTCTTTATCATTCGTTCCTTTCTTTTTTTTAATCTTTTTAATGTAAATAGATTTTAAACTTTCGCTCTCATTTTGGTTATATTTTCTCACAACAACGGAATGTGACAGTTAAAGCATCCCTTGCTTGAAATTTTATTTTCATAGTTCATATACAAGAGTTTTTAAAAATTTTTATACCTTCATACCTACATTGAAAAGTATCATAATTATCTAACATTTTATATCACAAAGTATTTCTTGACATTGTTAAAAAAATGAAGATCGAGCTCAGCTAAACTAAAGAGGCTTGAGAAATCCCTCACTAAGGCTAGTAAAGAGTATGGCAAGATATGGAAAGCACATAAAACTTAACAAAGCCTCCTAACTCTTTACATAGAGATGGAGGTAATGGGCTTAGCAAATTTCATATGAAGTATATGAGGTTTTTACACAAACGATCTAAAGGGGCTCATGATGATGTTAAACTACTCTTTTTCCCTTGACTCTAGTAAGGTAATGATGAATAATGAAGATTAATCATACGAGGTGATCTATCTGAATAAGTAGGATCACATTCAAATTTTCAAAGCTTTGGTTCGAGGACTTGCGAACATTGCCAGATGTTAGATCTTGTCAAAGCAACATCAGAGTATATCATCCCTCAAGGATTGTGCATAGGGCCAATGCTTGATGGGATTTACTATTGTGATTGGAATCATGCATAGGTTAGAAACAACTACTCAGATAGTGGTGAAATCGATCATCACATCCTTGCCCACTTAATGCACATATTGGTGTCCTTTGATGTTTGCCACTTTTTGAATGTTAGACTATTTGAAGAGGCTCTCCATCTCTTGCATTGATATTTTATCATAGTTGAGTTATATTCTCTATCTAATAAAGGTTGATCAAGTGGTATTGTGATCACCAACAATTATGGTACATCGATTAGTTAACCGGCGTTAATAATATTAGCTGCATAACAATTATAGACCATGTTTCACGGCTACTTACTATTATCTATGTAACTATTTGCTATTAGCTTTGACGGATTTTATGGTGAAAACTTATTATAACACTTTAGCTGGAGTTATTGATGGTTATAACAGGGGATTTTAGTTGTCGGTTACTATAATAGAGGATTTTAGCTATATCTTATAGCCGAAGGATAAGTAAGGAGGTAAATTGTTTTAATAATCTCATAGAGAGCATTTAGTATAAGGTTATCCATCCAAGATCACCGATGATTTGGATGGAGATAATGGAATCATCTCTTTTGATTGTACCCTAATCATCTTGCATGGCAGTGATGCTAAATTATTCTCATCTTTAAAATCATCATCCAGTCTAATTATCTTACATTCATCTTTAAGAATGAGTATTTAAGATTAGTATAGGATAATGATCTTAGATTAAGATTTGAAAACTAAAACATCCCTTCTTTATAAGAAAAAAGAGACCTAACAAAAAATCCATTCATCATGAATGTTATTCAAGAATTTTTATCATATTATATTATAGTATTATTTTTATATTAATATAATTTAATATAAATTATTGTTAATCTATAATTTAAGTATTATAGTAAACATTAATATAAATTAATCTTAATATTATAATAATATTAAGAAGAAATAGTGACAAAGTATTATGCAGATCAATATATATCGAGGGTCATTTTGGTATTATAAATTTAATGCTCTTAGATTCTTATAGTATATTAAGTAGGTTAATTGTGGATACCCAATAATCTTTAATTACTAAAATATAACATACCAAATATGATGATGATTTTGTTTGGATTTTATTTGGATAAGGATATAGTGGTGATTTTATTTGGATTATCAAATGTTCTATAAAGTTTTGGGGTCTATCTAGTGTATTAGATCTGGGTTTGCATGATCTAGGTTTTCATAGTTCTTCATATATCTGGTGTAACATATGGGGTGTGTAAGGCTTGAATTGGACATACATTGATAGGATTTTATTGTTAACTGTAATGCCTAAGCCCATCAAGTAATGCTTTAAGCTCACCTGCTGATTTAATTAACTCATTAACACGTAGCTCAAAAACTCAAGTAGAAGTTAATTGGTAGCAGATGGACTTAAGTATAAGAGTATACTCTTTTTCATTCGATGTAAGACTATTTTTTAGTATTATAATGGTTCTTATCAAAACATCGAGGATCGAGGCATGATATCTTCCTGGCCCTTTCTACGAGGTCTTTAATTTGATTAACTTTGGTATAGTTTCTGCAAAGTGCTTTACCATGGATTTGATATAATCAGAAATAAAGATAACTATCATCCTCATTTTTTCCTATCTTCACAAGAATCAACGGTAGAAACGGAAGAAATATTTTTCAATATCACTAGTAAAATTGGTTTTCCTTGCACTATTGTCGTTTCCATGTATGATGGAAGTTTTTCTTTTCCATGTTGTTGACGCATATCATTTCAAACTCCACTTATCTGCAGTCCAACCAACAGCATTGCGCATCGTGTCCTTAGCTTTTGGTAAACCAAAAGACCTTGTTCTTTCACAAAGTTATCATTCTTGCATTCGGAATCACCGTCCACACTTTGCTTGTATTACATGTATTAAAATCTTTAGTTGCCTAAAAATCCTGACACTGCCATGAGCTATCCTTATCCGTTGCTGCCCTTGCCCACCTGCTCCATTTCTTTGGAGAAATAAGAAGTGTGTCGCCATTAGGGGTCTTAATGATCCTTGTCAACTTGTGTGGTGCAAAGGGAAAAAAAAAAAAGAAGAGGGAAGAGGAAGAAGAAACCCATATATCTATGGGCGGAGGTCATTGAATGCTTTGGAGCACATAGTGGCAGTTGCCTTTTTCTTATTTTATGCATGCATGTTTGCCAAGAGACTTACAAATGGGTCCCTTCTCTCTGGTCCGTCTCCTTTCAACCATAGGTGTTAATTTATGCAACAGTCCGCTTGATGATTGGTGTGCCATAGTATTTATCTAAACACCAGAACAAATAATAACGTGGTCCCTAGTGCTTATCATCAACCCTATGAATCCTTGGAATTATAAATTATATTCCCTGGAAGAAAAAAAAGATGCAAGCCATACCTAACATTTGCTAGATTGATAAATAAACATAAAGTCTAATCCCAAATATTTGTATATATGAGATAAGATTAATGGCACCTATCGCCTACTTTGAGGATAACAAAGTTGGACGAGCCTTGAATCAGTCTCTACTCTTTCTTTTGTTTAACCAATGACAAGAGAAGAAACCAACATGAAAGAAAACCACATCCTATTAGAATACGAGGTTTAGCAATCAAGTCATTTTCTAAAACATAATTAAATGAGACGCTTGGATTGAAGTTTCAAGGTAGTGGAACATGATAGCAAAAGGTGAAGTGAAGCTGCCCAGAAATTTATAAGATTTTAACGCATTTGAACCCTTTTCTACAACATGCTGAAATGCGAACTTCAGGGGAAGTTTCACAACAATGGAAGCTCATAGTAAAAACAAAAAGAATACTTTAAAAAAATAAGAGAATTGTTTGGATTCTAGAAAGGTAGCCTAATTGTGTTTTGGTTTCTCTTCCTTGAACCAATCTCTTGATCTCAAATACTAGTGGATTTATTTTATTCAGAAAAAAGGGGAAGAATCCACAAACATGGCCGTCAAATACTAGTGGATTTATTTTACTCAAAAAAAAGGGGAAGAATCCACAAACATGGCCGTCGGTTAGTGGGGGGCACTCCTGATACTTCCTTTCCTATCCATGCAACATGTTTGTGGCGCAGTCAGCATATTATAGTGTTGATATTTCTTTTACACTTACGACTTGAACTCCTGCACTCTCTGAGAAGTACTCTGCACAGATTCTGAGATATAATTATTGCCAAATCCATATTTTAATGCAGTCCATGCTAATCCGGAATCAAGCTTTCTCTAACCTTAATTGTTTTGATGTCAGTTGGTTTATTTTCTGAGCAAAGGGCCAAAAAAAAAAAAAAAAGTAATTTGATTTGGAAAGCAAATTCCTCCCAGCATTAGTACAATTTGGCACAGTAGGAAATTGACACAATTTCAGTAATTTAAGTATTTAGGGGCATCTGCATCTGGATTCACAAGAGAGACCACTCTCACTCTCTAAGTTTATTCTAGATTATTTAGTAACAGGGAAATGTTGCTGATCCAATTTATTGAAGAGCAAAAAGGTGAAATGCAAGCTACATTTTTCAATTCTCATAACCAAGCTTTCAGGCAATCCAATCCTTGTATAATGAAGAGAATCTGAATATATCCTTTCATATTTATCAAATCAATGTTTAACTTTACTTAAGTTACCTACACTGCAATCAAGTTCTTGTGGAACACATATTTGATTGGGACAAGGGAGTAATTGAGACACCATATAAAAATTTGGTTTACAGTCTTGATTATTTCAAAAAAGTAAACATTTTAAGTCAATCATTTGCCAATTTATATCACAATTTTCTTCTGATATGATACCACGGACAACTTGAATCAGATAATGTTTTGTCATATAATCTGTATCTGATTCTGTTGTGTTCTCCTAATTCCTTGTCTTCTGGAAGCAAGATGGATTTTTCCCTTTCTTGTCATATCCTGCTCGTTTACCTTGTTAGAATCTAGTTTTTCTTCTGATGTATTAACTATCTTCATCATCTATTTTGTAATACTTCTCAAGTTGCCAAGAACCTTCTTCACAGTAAAATGCTATTCAAAGTTCGGTTCTACTTCCTAGTTTGCAGAACAGGAGACCTATGCCTCCCAGAAACAAATTCTCCTGCAATTATCCATTCATGAATCAATTTCACAGCACTTCTACTCATATTGCCAAGAACTAGTTTCTCAGTAACATGTTGTTCAAACTTCTGTCCTCTTTAACGTTTGCAGAAATGGAGGCAAATATCTCTTAGAAACAGTTGCTCCATGAATTGTCCGTTCCAAAGTTTATGGAGGCTACACCTTTCACTCTTGTTCAAAGACTGTTCCCTCTACAAAGTCAAATGCTGTGATGTCTCATTTCCTATGAATTTGCTAGTGGAAATAAGAAAAAAAAGGCAAATCAGAGTACTGAATTGCATGCTAATTGGATATACTCAATTTTATCCTGAATGTTTGCCACATAAGTTCTGCCTCAATTTCCGGCACTTCAATTCACTAGCTTCTCAACTTTGCATTACTTGGAAATAATGAAGCATCATTCTATTCATGGAAGTGATGGAAAATCCTTTTTCCACCTAATTAGTATCAGCTTTATGGAAAATCAAATTGTCAATCAACCTTTCCCAAGGCCAAGTTTCTTCATAGATGGCAAAGTAAGAATTCGTTTTGTGCTTCCATCCTTGGATATCCCTCCTTCATGCAAATCACTCAATCCTATATGTAAGCCCCTCTCCATTTTCAAATAATGGGCAAGGAAGAGCCTGTATAGGAGTATTGTCCTGAATAATGAGAACCTAAGAATATTAAGATCATATGTCCTTCAAAACACCAAGAAATCAGGAAGAAATTTGATTTTTGAGAAAAGTGTTACTTTTCATTTTCATTTTCATGGAGAATAGAAAACTTTTATGAAAACATGTTTGATGATTGAAAATGAATATATATTGCATGTGTATGTATTGAAAAAGTAACTTTAAAATAGTAAAAAATTGAAAAAGACATAAAAACATTTTCATCATTTTTCATAAAAAAACCAAAAACAGAATAGAAAACAAAAGTTAAATAACTTAAAAACATGAAAAAAAATAATATTTCCTTTATTATTATTTATTACTACAACTACTACATCCCTCATTTTCAGAAGACAGTTTTTATCCTAACTTAGCAAGTACATTTTTTAGAAATCAGAAATAAAAATAAAAATTGTTTTCAGAAAATGAAAATAAAAAATGAAAGTGAAAAATGCTTTCAAAAACTAAAAGCAACCCCATATCCTTATTTCACAAGTTTGAGTTGCTCCTGTCAAAGTGAATAAAGACAAAATTATCAGATCAGCAATCATATTTATTACTACTTTTTGCATAGTCATTCATGGTCAAAACATTTAGGGTGCGAATATTTATTGCTAACACTTGGCTTGCAAAGAAGAACTCATGTTCATGGGTTCTTACAAGGCTGGAGAAGCAGAAAATGATTATAATGCTCCGATCCTTAGTGCAACTTTTGTCAATGGATGACCAAAGAATAGGCTAACCTTGATTTTTGGCATGATGCAGTTGAAGGCAAAGATTGAGGAGGCAGCAAGAAGATTTCACACGATCATCCAGTCGATGCTGACTATATTATATAGTTCTGTGAACCAGAAAGCACTATTGTGGGCCTCTCCTTTCATACGTTTGCAAATGAACAGTCAGCATTTGCCAATAAGACTGCAACACTTAGTGTGGCCTCCATTCCAAGTTTGAAGCTTGGTTCTATTCCTCTCAACCATGAATCTAAAAACATCAAATGAAGACCAATAAGTAATAGGAAGGCCCTTCATTTCTTGCAGCAGTTATGCAAAGCTCTACTGCTGGCAAATTAATTCAGACAGGATTAGCTTTGTACTTTTCATTGTTTGTTTTCAGAATAAAGCAGCTCAGCTATGTGTCAACCAAAAGTACATGTCCAATTGCAAAAGCTTAGTTTCAGCCTAAGAGATGTTTGATCTCAATCAATAGGTTATAATTAATACTTTGAGCATGAATGCATGACCATAATTTACACCTTCCACTTTTAAAAAATTCTTAATGACCATACCATCCATGAGCAAATATTGGATAACTTGCTATGTGATTCAACAAAAAAAAAAAAAAAACAAATATATCAATTGTTCCCCATGTTGCAGCTACTAGTGTTCCTCAAACTCATGATAAAATAATGCAAATAAATCTTTCCATCATTGGTCACACTAATTCACACCGTTAATTTTGCAAACTCTCTTCCACAACTTCATCTAACCCATCATAAACTTCATCTAGCCTATCATAACCCTCTTTGCTCCCAGAATCTACAGCTGTATCAAGGCCTTCGTCTGCGCTCTCTGCCAAAGGCTTCCCGCTACGTCGGCTTCTCAGAATGGCCTGCGACTTATTCATCAATCTGACATATTTCTTCCTCACTTCAAGCATTGGGTGCCTCTCAATTGTGGTAGCTGATCCGGCATAATAAGCCTCTTTGAGGAGAACAAAGCAAGTCTTGCTCTTCAGCAGGAGGTAGAACACATGAGGGTGGCGTTCAAATGCCTTATGGAACTTCTGTGGCAATCCCAAATGCTTTTTGAGGCAGAGCAGCCTCCGCCTCTCAGCAGAATTATCAACAAAGAGGCTGAGCAGCTCGTGAAGGACTCCAGCAACCCTCTTCTCTGAAATATCGCTGTTTGGGTCCAAATCCGAAAAATCTTCATAAGGAGAGACATAGGGGAGTTTCTGGAATTCCTCCAGCCACTGCTCGATCTTTCGCTTCAAGCGAAGACCTTTTGAAGGGAAGAGAGGGAAAGCAATGGCTGACGGCAGTGACTCCAGAGTCCCATTTAACTTCTTCATTTCATTCCTCTGGAGTGCAGAAAGAACCGGCTCATCTCTATTAATTACAGTGCTTAATCCCTTCTCCTCATCTTCCATTTCAACAACTTGGAAGCACCCGTTTGAAATCTCCTCTGGATTTCGAAGAAAATCTTCAGGCAATCCTAAATACCACAGCATCCCCTGAACTATCCTCAATGGAAGCCTTCTCTCTTTCGACATCAGGATCAGCCGCCTCAGCCTCTCCACAATCTCAGGCCGCCGAGTCTCATACACTTCCCGCTCCTTTCTGTCAATTTCGGCGGCTTCTTCCGTCAGCTTGAACCAGGGGAGGTTGTACTTGGGTCCTGTGAACTCCTCAAACACGGCTGGGTATCGCCGGAGGAAGCTCGCGACGCGGCCGGAGATTTCAAGCTCTCGCCCTCGCTTGGAGATAGCAGAGATGGGAATGCGGCCATCGGGCTCCCGGGCGATGATGTTCTTGACGGAGACAAGTGGCCGAAGGTCCCTGGCCTTCGTGAGGATGTCGATGGAGTCGAAGGAGGGGTCCTTCTTCCACTTCATCGTCACATCCACGTAATTCGATCTCTGGGTGTGGGAGAAAGCTGGGATTTTTTGGAAACGGACGAGCAATTGCCATTGCTTTCTGCTGAAGAACAGCATTTTTTCTCTTGTCTCCAGAAGAGAGATTTTACGATTTCGGGAGGGGTTAACCCTAGCGTTTTCGGTTTATAGCAAGGTTTTATACCTGCTATCGTGATTCAATCCGGAAGAAAATGGGGGCTGGTTGTAAACCTCTCAATCCGTTCTCCTGTTCTTCTCTATTAGTCTCTAGCCTCTCCGAGAGAAAGCTAGGGTTCTGAGAGGCTTTATCCCTAGGGTTTTGGATTCAGAAGAAGACTTAGATATTAAACAGATACTTTGATTCAAATCAGTCGTAAATTGAGGCTGTTCATATACCTCTCAAGTTCTCACTTCCATTCCCCTGTCCTCTATCTCTATTGCGCAAGTTGCCTCTTTTATCTCCTCTTCTTCTACTCCGGAGCTCCTCTAAATCTTCCCTCAGATCAATTTCTCTTCGCTATCCTCTCAAAACTACGGCGAGGAATGGCGTAGGAGGCGCGGGCTGCGAGGCAGCGGGTTGGACGTCTGGCGGCGGCGGCGGCGGCCGAGGGGCGGAGAGTGCAGCAGATGGTTCTAGAGCGCGCGAGCAATGACATGACGTTACGACGGACGTCATAACGTCATTAGTTAAGGGACTTGCAGTCAGGCTTAGCTCCGAATCCGAGACCCAGAGCGGATCCATTGATTATATACCCGAACCCGGAAGCGATCTGCTCGCAGGATTTATGGTTTATGGACCAAAAATTCTCCGACTTCTTATCGGGTTATCGGACCTCCATCAGGAGGTGGATCGTCACCCGGGTGGACGGCGAGATGCTTCGGGTGCCGGTTTTGTCCGTTTATCCGGCCGGAGGTTCTTCCTCGCGGCCGTTTCAAGGGCGGGTCGCTGGTGGGAAAGTGGGGTGGTTGAAGTGCCGACGGCTTCGTCCATGGCCTCACCTTTCTTCTCTCTTCTCTCTCTCCCGACGCCTGCTCTCCCGCCGTCCAGGACCCTGGCTCTCTTCTCTGGCGCTGGTGGGTGGCCGCCGCGGCGGCCTCTCCGAAGAGCAGGAGGGGCTTTGTTCCGGTTCGGTCCGGTGTGCTGTTCCTCCGGCAACAATTCGCGCCCGGCCGGTGATGATTCCATGAGGTTCGTGCCCGTTCCCGTGGTTTCCCCCTTTACTTTCCCTTAATTGCCATATTTTGGGACCCCTTCCGTGGTGATTGGTGACTGGTGGATAGAGAAGTCAATTGCTTGAGAAATGAAGAGTCGAGAAGGAGGATTATGATGAGTTGTGAAAGCCTTTAATTATAACTTACCATGTGTTCCGCTTGAGAAAAGTTAGATTCAAGTGTTCCGAAAAATTCCATTTTTACAGCAAAATTAAATTAAGCCTGCTTCACGTAGTTTAGTCTTGCTTCTGATTATAATTTAGTCTTGCAAATTGATGTCCTCGTGACAAACTGTGCTAAAAAATTCGGCCTACTGCTCTTTCGTTACCTTCATCCACCTTCTACTTTCTTTCCGTGCTGGGCATGACAATCTTGGTTGTGCATTATCACTGGGATGTGCTTGTTATACTGATGGGGCTGCACTTACCATTGATATCGCAGTTTATTCAAGAATTCCAAGTAAAATTGTGGAGCGTCCACAAGAGCCATGGATAAGAATATTATAAGAATTTCTTTCTAGTGATCAATGTGTCTGTTTTCTTTTCTGTTATTTATTTTTTAAAGAAAACTAAAACTTAAAATTGAAACTTTGATGCTATGTTTTATGCAAGATGCTCAATCAGATGTTTGCATCATTGAGGTCTGCATGTTTTCTTGCAAAGTTTATAAGTAGAACTTTCAGTACCAGGTTTCTCTAAACTACATAGTCTCATTTAATGTTCCCTTACGTGCAGCTTTTGCATTATAGAAGGGCCAGAGACAGTCCAGGATTTTGTTCAGATGCAGCTTCAAGAAATTCAAGACAACATTAGAAGTAGGCGAAACAAAATTTTTCTTCTCATGGAAGAGGTGATTCACAAACATGACATATTTATTGTTGTGTCTGCCATGGCTTAGTTTGTTAGGAAGACACCCACTTTTGAGATGCTTTTAGGAGAATTGGTTGCCTAATCAGTTATACTGGTGTAAATTGTGGTCTAGATTTATCTTATGCTTTTTTTTTTTTTTCAAACAAATTCTAGGTTAGGAGATTGCGGATCCAACAGCGCATAAAGAAGGCAGAATGTGCCGAAGAGAGCAGTGAAGAGAATGAGATGCCTGACATTCCATCAACTATTCCATTTCTCCCTCATTTGGTGATTATCTGACACTTCTTTTTTTTAATACAGAAAAATCATGGTATGGGTTTGTTTAAAATTTTGCATTATAATTTTTTGTGTTTATTCCTGAACCAGACAGCAAAAACCTTAAAGAAGCTATACGTGACATCATTCTCGGTTATATCTGGGATAATAATCTTTGGAGGCTTTCTTGCACCAATAGTAAGCTGAGACTTCTCTATTTCTCTGTTTTGGT
The DNA here is from genome assembly GCA_017589505.3 of Metroxylon sagu. Classification (NCBI taxonomy): domain Eukaryota; kingdom Viridiplantae; phylum Streptophyta; class Magnoliopsida; order Arecales; family Arecaceae; genus Metroxylon; species Metroxylon sagu. The sequence goes on along the minus strand of JACVBY030000503.1, from coordinate 1,007,848 downwards.
TTTGCTAATCTTTGTGTGCTTACATTTCTGAACAACGAGAAAGTTACTTTGTTTTCAAGATGTATGTATATGTGTTGCTTTTTATCATCTCTAGCTCATCACGTGATTGATGGTGCATGCATTGACATTCAGAAAATTGTTTTTCCATTTTTTATTGATTCAATTTCTTTTTCGCTGGATTGATGAATTATACTGGATAATGAATGCTTTCTAGTTTTTCTAAATTTTAATGAATGCTTCATGTATTACATATTAGTCATTAGATAAAATTTTGTTTTTATTCAATTCAAATCACATGTAAGTCATAAAATCAAATTGTTTGTTTATTTAATTCAAACAAATTTTCTGGACAGCAGCAAACCTGATTAGACGATTGGATTTGCATTTTGGAACCAAAATATTATGTTCAAGTTCTGGATTGTGAAATAAGTAACAGAGTTGTAACTTTTATGTTATAAGTCATGTGAGCACTATGTGAATACCCAATTAAAGGTGTCATTTTTGCTTTACAGACCATTAGCTAAATGAGATAAATATAATAGTTAAGCTGTTTTTGCCACAGCTGGAGCTCAAATTAGGATTGGGTGGCACATCTTATGAAGATTTTATACGCAATATGCACTTGCCACTGCAACTAAGGTATGTTACAAGTTGTCGCCTGCTGCCAGATTTTGCATAAAATGTCCAGTTGCCTAAAGTTCATTCTTTTGGACTGTGATTCAGTCAGGTCGATCCCATTGTAGCATCCTTCTCTGGTGGTGCAGTCGGTGTCATATCAGCATTGATGCTAGTTGAAGCCAACAATGTTGAGCAGCAAGAGAAAAAGAGATGCAAATACTGCCATGGCACTGGTATGTATTAATTTTGTACAAGGATATCTCTTTGTTTTTATGTGGAACCACAACTGCCCATTGGAGGAACAAGTCATTATTATCAATATAAAATGATGAAATAGTCTGCCTGCGGAGGGCATTTGCTGCTGTCCATGGTGGCAGTGAGTTATGAAACCTAAATAATGCATTTTTTGTTGTAAGTTATTTACTGATATTTAGATATTATTCTATATGCCAACCCAACTTGTTTGGGATTAAGGCTTTGTTGCTTTGGTTGTTGTTGTAGTAGGTATTATTCTATATGAGTTGCTTTGTGCCTACTGAGAGTTCTTTGTATAAATATTGGAGAATTTCCATGACATTTTCTTATACATTACTTTGGACTGTAGGCTATTTGGCTTGTGCTCGATGTTCTGCCAGTGGTGTGTTTGTGAGTACCGAACCAGTTTCTGTTCCTGGTGTATGTGACTACCCTTTGCCGCCCCCTACAACTCAAAGGTGTCCGATTTGCTCAGGTGCTGGAAAGGTATAACATTATCAACTTAGTAACAAAGTTTAAAAATTATTAGGTTAATAGACTGTTCTGTGTAGCATCTACTAGAACAGTTGCCATCTTCCCTGTATTAGGGTGGGACGGGTACAGATTAACTCCTCTTTTTTTAGGCCGGTTCTTTGTTTTGCTTTTGACAGTACTGCAGATTTTCTTTTCTCAAAAAACACTGCCATGGATTTTCAGCTTTTCTCCAAAAAAGTGTCATCCTAAACTATTTATGAAGTTGTTTTCTGGCAAGTGTAGCACCTATATGATACTTGTGCCATAGGGATGGTGTGGCCATTGAAATCTAAACAGATTCAGCTTCTTCTTGTTATAAGATACTAAGCTAGACATTGCAGAGCTAGCGTACAAATATAAGGCTCATGGTTTTGCCTTGTATAAGGTCTCACTGGAAGTATCACACATTAGGGAGCTGTAAACTAGCTAAAGCAGTGTGCCTAATTTGTCTGGACTGTGATTATTTAGGAACTGAAGTAGTCATCTGGAAAATTTGACCTTTTGTTGTGTCATAAAGCAATAAGGAACTAAACCCTGGACATAGCTGGCTGGCTTGATGCTATAGAAAAATGAAATTTTATGGCTACTCTACAAAGTAATGCTGACTGTGTTACCTTATAAAGTATACAACTTCATGTGATTGAAATTTGAAATTAGGTTGGTTATGCATTCTCTGATATTGGTAGTTGTGTTTCTACACCAGTTGCTTGTGCTAACCTTCTGAATTGTGGCTGAATTTTATTGAGTACTGTGCCACACTGATATCAAGCAAAATTGCATTTTCCCTAGGTGATGTGCCCAACATGCCTTTGCACGGGAATGGTTATGGCAAGTGAACACGATCCACGTATAGATCCATTTGACTGAAAGAATGGATGGGAGATCTCAAGACAGAAGTCTAGTGATAATACTACTGTTATTACTGCAGCATGATGTTGCTGTAACACCTCTGTAAATGCTTTGTTGTCGTTGAGAGTTGAAATTTTTCAAGTGGCATTGTAATATGTTAAATAACTGGGCTTGAAGTGGTGTTAGATTACTTAAGAAGAGGTTGTTTGTCATTGAGTTAAATTGGGTCTTTTAAGCTGTGTATCTGGATGGTTTGTAGTGATTTAAGAAATAAAGAAACATGAATAATTGAACGTCATCTGCAACCAATTCTTGTGGGAAGTTTGCACCTTAATGAAAGTTGTATGCTTATTTATTTTTGACAAGTATATATGTTCTTTTTGTGATTGTTGGCATCATGAGAAATTGTTTCTAGTTGATTGAGCAGTGACTGACTTTTACAGAAAGTCCCTGAAGCTCAGGCCCTGATCATGGTGTTTGCTTTCTTGTTGGTACGTAGACTAGCTCATGGCACACCTCAATTGGATTGCAAAGTAGCAGTCTTTGTTAGCGAACTCCTTTGGCAACTATGACTTTAGCATTTAAGATACGAGGCAGTCTTATTAACGGATCAGAGGTGGTGTTAGCCATTCAGGATGTTGTTTCAGTTCTCAAGAACTGACGGCAGTGGCAATGAAACCAGGGTGTTTTCCAGTTTACAGCCCGGTTGAAGCAATGGTGCTTTCAGGAGGCGCCAGGAGTTGTTCCATTTGGTGAAGGTCCGCTGAGTTTATCTTTAGCGTACGGGTGAAGTTGCGATAGGGGACACTGTGCATGTAATTGAATATTACTTATACTAAGTCTAACCAGGATAGAAATCATATGACAGTTTGGCCGAGTGGTCTAAGGCGCCAGATTTAGGCTCTGGTCCGGAAGGGCGTGGGTTCAAATCCCACAGCTGTCAGAATAATTATTTTAATATTTTATCTACAATATTTAATATTTCTCTTTTCAATATCTTTTAAAAATATACTTTTTAAATTCCCTTTTCCTGTCGTTTCAAAAATTAAAGGAAAATGATGCAATTAAAAGAAAATAAATGTAATTATTGATTAAAGTTTTGTTCTTTTGTTTTTTATTTTTTTTTATTTTTATTATCTCAAAAAATATGACTAAAAACAATTTCCCCTTTTCTTCCTTTTCAATGTTTAAAACAAAATAAAGAAAAAAATATATATTATAATAAACTATTGTTTTTATATTATTTTTATAAAAAAAAAATTATATCCAAAGAGAAGATTAGAGTTAACTAAATAAAATATACCGAGTCTGATTTATTAGATAAAAAATAAAATGTATAATTAAAACCTAACATTAATTTCTATCAAGAAAATATAGTAAATGTCAAGTTGCCAATGTATTTTTTTTATCATTTAATGTTTTTCTTTTCAATATTATCTGGAATATATATTTTCTAAAATATTGTGGGGATTGGGGAGGGGAGGGAAGCAGTTCACGTCTCACACTTTTCCCACATAACCTGTTCACATGGGCTGTAGCCTTGGCCCATTAATCCAGTAGCATACAAACAGGCCTACGAATAAAGGTTAATGGGCTCGGCCCAGTTTTTCTTAGATATATATAGAGCTTAGGGCAGCAGCACCGGTGCAGTGAGAGCGAACATTGGGGTTCCAGTTATCCCGGTTCAAACCCTAGCGACTCGCCGCCGTCGCCCGCTTCGCCGCCTCCGCTACCGCGACCATGGTAAGGGATCTGAAGCCTCTATCGATGCTCCTCTCGACCTCGCGCTCGTTCAATCTTATTCGCTATTTTGGCTACAAATTTCGATTTGAAGCATGATCCGATCCTAGGTTTTTACGTAGAGCTTGAAGGTGCTAAGAAACCTTTTTTTTTCTCTCTTTTTTTTAAGGAATACTGAGCTGATGCGAGATTTTGTTAGAGCCCTTAATTTTTCGTCCTACCTGTTCCCTTGGAATCTTGGTGGAGAGCTGGGAGATTTGAAGATCCATATTCAAATTTGAAGTGTATGATTGGTGCTCTTTGTTTCGCTTCTTGAGATGCATCATCTGATTTCGTCCAGATTTCTTAACCTTAATTCTTTTCTCTTTTTCTTGGACTTCCTGAGCCGACAGAAAGATTTAGCTAGAGTCCTTGATTCTTTATCGGAGCTTGAGATCACTCTTTATGAACATTTTTTATAAAGTTAACAGAGGAGCTATTTTTATGAGTCTTTTTTTATGAAACCTCGTGAATTTATGCAATGAGCAATGTCTCGTAAAATTTAGTGTTTGCTATTTGACGAAATGTTGTCTACACTTTAACTAATCCATTTCGATCTATTTAGTGGCGAGGAAAGAATATCTGGTCATTGGTTTCACTAAACTTAGTTTAAATTCACACTGTTTTCTGGTCTGTTTCTATATCTTTCTTTTGAAATTGTCTGCGTGTGCAAACTGGAATTTTTCTTCAAAATCCATTGATCTGGCATTGCTATCAGCGGTCTGATATGACTGCTATAGCCTTTTTCATGAACTTCCAATCTTTATGCTACGTCTTACATTTTAATCTGCAGCAGATTAAAATTTTGGCTTAATTTTCATTGCGTTCTCACAATCCGCTGTGTTGGGTTTGCAGTCTAAAAGGAGGACCAGGGAGCCTAAAGAGGAAAATGTGACGCTTGGACCAACAGTGCGAGAAGGAGAGCATGTGTTTGGTGTTGCTCATATTTTTGCATCATTCAATGATACTTTCATTGTGAGTTTTGATGTCTTTACTTTATATACAAAAAATGCACACATTTCATTGTCCTATTATTGACTGGATGTTATGTTTGAATTGCAGCATGTTACTGATTTATCCGGGAGAGAAACAATTGTTCGCATCACTGGTATGAGAATTTTGCCTGGGTTGAATTTATTATTTTGAAATTTTATCATACTTTATACTTTGTTTGGAGATGGGTCAATTTTTTCCTCAAAATGATTATTCTCTCTTCAGTGTTTGTTCGAACATAGTATAATTGTAAAAGAGGGTGTGCGATAAGATAGAGAAGTAGAGTCAATACATTGATTGCATGCTTTTATTAAGTTGCATGATCATAACATTGTAGTGAGACGTGGAATGATATGAATTTGTAGATCATAACATTGTAGTGAGACGTGGAATGATATGAATTTGTAAAGTGAAAATGAAACTTATATTTTCATGGATTGCACTGCTAAGGGTAATGTTTGCATTAGATGGATTAGAAAAGAATGTTGAGGCAAATGTTTAACATTAACTTATTTTTTAAAAAAAATAATAACTGCCTTGGAGGAGACTTAGCAGCAATAAAAATGGAGACTGCTGTGATTTGATATGTATTTGTGGTACCTTTGTACATGCAAGGACAAGGAATACCCTTTTCCGGTCTGGGCTTTTATGCTGCTCATATTCTTGGAAGGATTTAATTTGCGTATATAAAGGAGTCTTCAAACGATAAAATCTTGACTAAACTGGTTCAAGTTTTTGTGTTTGATGTTCAGACTTTTAGTTGTTTATCTAGTCTTTCTCGGCGTAAAACATTTACAATTCTCTTATGTTTATGTTTTGCTTCCTTAATGTGGCTCTTAAGATCACCTTTCTTTAACCATGTGGAAGTGTTTTGAGCCATAACTGTGCAATTTTGATGTTTATATTTAGTTTCTTATTTGTTATTAACAATTCTCCGTCTAGAACTTTCATAAATCATTTTTGTTTAATTTTTAGTTCCCAAGCGTGGCCCTTAAGATCACCTTCCTTTGATGATGTGGAAGTGTTTCGAGTCATAACCACGCAATATTGATGCCAGGAACCAAAGAGTCCTTCTTTGGGGTCTTTCCTTTTCCCTTTTCCTTTTGTGCATCTCTGTGATGGCATTTGATATCTCAGCAGTGAATACTAGAGATGATGGGACAGCCTTTTGGTTCTCATCTATGGTGATTCCACTGTTGATATCTATTTGCCATTGCATTCATGAGATGTCTAGCTTATGGAAGAGGAAGATATTCAAGTTATATTTTTTAGTGTTGCGGATATCTCTTGTCGCTGCGTTCATGAGATGCCTAGCTTATGGGAAAGGAAGATAAGAGTTACTTTTTTTTAGTTCATAGCATCTCTCTTTTGAAAATGTTCATCATATTATGCTTACTATTAGGTGTCTAGGGGGCAAGAGTGACTTTGAGGCATATTTGCTTATTATAAATGTTTCAAGATAGCTCTCTCTTGAATTTGACTTTTGAGGCATATTGGTCTTATTAACTTTAGAATAGACTTAAAGGAGGTTGGAAATGTTTAAGAGTATTATCACTCGAACTTTTCTTAATCCATGTTTTTTTCTTATATGAGCAGCCTTGTTACATCAAACTTATCTCTTATGTTCAGTCATTGCTGTTGCTAATATCTTGTATATCCAATGAAAATATTATCATGCTAAACAAAGAGCTCTTTGTATGAAATTATTGATACTTGTATTAGTATGTGTGCTTGCATTAAAAGTAAGAAATCCTTGTTGATATAAACTTTATCTCAGTTATTTGGGGACTGTTTTGTGAATCAGGTTATTTAAGTTTGCAAAAAAAAAAAAAAAAAAAAAAAACATATTGAACAGTAGGGATTATTGACATGTAGGTAACATATCTTGGAAGATCATGAGTGATCCGTAGAAAATTGTTATCTTGTGGGTCTATAACTTCTTTGTGAAGCATCTGGTTTGGTGATTGAAATTCCTTTTTTTTTTTCCCTTTTTTTGAATTGTTAGTGGGTTGGATGGGTAGAGGCAGTCTGAGACAGTTCTTAACTTTTTTTCAGGCGGCATGAAGGTTAAGGCTGACAGGGATGAATCATCTCCTTATGCAGCCATGCTTGCAGCACAAGATGTTTCTCAGCGGTGCAAGGTCTGCCGATATCTTAAGCTATTTTTGGTCACTTTTTGTTCTTCTCTAGCGACTATTATTCATTTTCTTTCTCACCTGTGTTTATAGGAATTGGGCATTACTGCTCTGCATATTAAGCTTCGAGCCACTGGTGGAAATAAGACAAAGACTCCTGGTCCTGGTGCTCAGTCGGCCCTTAGAGCCCTGGCTCGTTCTGGAATGAAAATTGGGCGTATTGGTAAGTTAGTACTCTAATTTGATGAATGAATATCTTTTGTCTGAACTATGTCAGCCTTGTAAGCTTGATTTTCTGATTTGGTACCTCATGGTCATAGTTAGGAGGTATGACAATAATTACTTGGAGATGCACTCACCATTTCACCCAAGTGTTATGGAGAAATGCATCTGTGAAACTTATTATGTCAGGTTTCCCTGGTAGCAGGAAACATCTGGTAAGGTGCAATCTGAAACACATTAGAAATATAATGTACTCATCTTATGGTACGGATGCTGTGGTCATCCATGTTAGTTCATATTTTACCAAATAATACATACTTGTGGTTCCCTACATGCACTGTCCTGTAGATAATTAGTTTTAGCCTTGCTTTGCTCTGTTGTGTAATGATGGTTGTAGATTTGCATACTGAGCATCAGCCTGTTCTGAGGGGTGCTTTTAAGCAATGATTTTCACTTGGGTATATATGCTTATTCTTTTGTAGGACTGATTTTTGTGGGCTATGTTTGTATCCTCACAACCTGCAAGTATGCTTGTTGATTATGTAACAAGCAGACCTTCATTGAGACATCATTTAAAAATGCATTGTCGCTTAAATCAAACATTCATGAATCACATTGTTGATATTCTGTTCACACTGATTAAACTTTGTATTTTCAGACTGTGTTTTCTGGTGTCTAAATTCTCCAATTATTGATTTGGTGGCCTGGATTAAGCAGACATATCTTGCCAGTTTCATTTTTTAATATAGGATTAAAAATATCCAGAGTTTCATTATCTAATCAACATACCTGTTAAGTTTATTTCTTGTTTGATCAATGTGAATGAAAATCTTGCTTCCATTGGGGTGCCTTTACTAACACACCGTATTTGTCTCTTGCTTTCTTGTTATGCAGAGGACGTGACCCCCATCCCAACTGACAGCACCCGCAGAAAGGGTGGGAGAAGGGGGAGGAGGCTGTAACTTGTCTTCCAACGGTTCTCTGCCAATGGCTGGGCAAAACCTCTTAGAATTTGGGATCAGTTTTGTAGTTTATTAATGTTTCTCCGGTTGAATTTGATAAAATCTTGGATTATCAAGGGATACCCTTGTGATATGTTTAGAATACCTGTTGCTATTTGTTTTATCATCATTGGAGAAGCTAATCAACATTATGAACTTGAACTTAATGCTGTGCTTGATTTTATGGTTGTTGTATTTGCCTTCTTCCACCGTATGGGATTGTAGTCTCTGATGAACGGTAAAGCATAAGCAGAAAGCTAGATAAAAGAAAGCTAAGAGGCTCATATTTTAGACGTTTTATTTGTTTGCATGGTCACTAAGATTCTTATGATGCTTATGATGGTGGGAGTTGCTTCTTATTTTGCTGATGTACCTTCCTGTGGCACTAATTTATGGTTCTGAACCAGTAAGAACTTGATGTAACGAATATCATCCGGTTCGGACAGGATGTGTTTTGTTTTATCATCAGCCATTGCCCCCTATGATCCTTATTGGTCTCCTGTGTCTAAGCTTATTAAGCTCCTCTCTTGTTAATATCGGTGATTTTAAGCATTAAATGATATCTGTAATACAGGGATTCTCAGATTGGATGAGGGGAAAATGCCTTAAGGTTGGCTGGAGCAAATGGGTTGACTTGCTTTTTACCATCTTCATTCTAAATTATTCTAAGGTTGACTAAATCATTTTCCAGCGTTTGGTAAATTAAAGTAGAACAAATGAGTGAAGGAATCTTTATTCTAAATTTTATTCTATTTCAACCCTTTTTGGCTTGGTTTCCTATGATCGACAGCTGCAATAGGCTGGGCAAGGATGTCCCATTAATACATTCAGCTATATAGGAATGTTATAACAACTTATTAGTTTTCTATGATCGAATATTTTATATAATAATTTATTAGTCTTTGTAATAACTAATGTTATAGTAGTCAATTTAATAGTATAACAATTTTATAATTATATAATAGTCATATTAGTTTATATTAAATATAATTATAATAAAATATTTATGATGTTATGAAATATCATAATATATAACTATCATATAATAAAAGAATAATGTATTGGAATTAATATAATATATTATTTATGTGTTATTATACAGCAATTATGACTGTACTTTGTTGCTCATGTTAAATGTAATTAAATAATAGGTTTTTTTTTTTTAACTATCATAACATATGATATTTATAATGATTATAAAATTCAAAAAATATATTATTACATTATTATAAATATAATTATTAATATGTTGTTAAAATATTATATGAAAATTAAATCTAGTACCTACTACATATTGATGTAATATTGTAATAATTACAATTATATCAATAATATTATCATTGGCTCATGTTGCAATGCTTCTCCTTCATAAGGTTGTGGGTTAGGTCTATTTTAAAACCATTTGTTGTTAATAACCTTGAAGCCATTTTTGTGACATTATATAAAATATTAGAAATAAAATTAAAAGGTATAATTCTTTATTTCCGATTAATTAAATCAGGAACTTGAAGTTTGGAGTCACAGCAATGTGAAATGAAATTTAATAATATAAGTATATCATGATCCTAATAATCATGTTTTTACATAGCAATTCTAATTTTTTTTAAACAATCCCAAGAAACATGAACAATAAAAATGGATTGTACAATGGACACAAAATGAAACATAAAAGATAAAATGTAATTATAAGTCTCCCTTATTTTTCATTAATTATGTGAATACCTAGAAATATATGCTTCCATCTGGTGACAGTAAAACCATTTTCAAATAAATGTATGAATCCATAAAATGAAATTCAAAGACCAAACCCTTTATTTTTTTTGATAATTACATAAAATATGAAAATTCATTTCTTTATACAATGACATGTCAATCTTTTTGAGGCAACTCAAGTCTCTCTATTTTTTTTATTAATTATGCCAACATTCAAATATCCCTGTCTCTGCATAGGAACTCCAGTACTACTCTAGAGGCAATATGAGAAATTTATAAAATAAAATCCAACCATAAGTTTACGTATTTTTTATCAATTATATTGATGCTCCAAAATTTGTGGTTCCATGCAGTGATTGAAAAACCATTTTAGGCGATTACATGAAACATGCGCAGTGAAATTGAAGGATTTTTTTTTTTTGTTAATTACATAAAAATATCATGCCTTTTTTATAATTTAATTAGAACCATTTTAATTTTATTACACAAAACATGGAAATGATATTGAACTATGTTGTGCTCCTTTATTTTTCACTATTCATATCAGCGCTTGAAAATTTATTTCTCTGATCTCAAAATCACTCTTTGATCATCATATTGAATACAAAAAATGAAATTTAATGACCAGTCACTTTATTTTTCCATTAACAAAATCAATGTTAAAAATTGTTGCCTCTCTCAGTGGCAATTATAGTTTATAGTACGTGACTATATGAAATATGGAAATTAAAAGTCAAAGATAAGTCCTTATATATTTTTTTAATTAAACTAAGATACAAAAATTTATATTTCAACGTCGGGGAGATAGAAATATGCTAATATTCATGTACAGAGCAAGGGTAATTTTATCAGATAATAGTGAAGCTGGAGCTTTAAATTGTTGTAATCAATAACTTAATTGCAAATGTATATCTTTTTTTTTTAAAAAAAAATGGCCATATATGGCGTATAAGAAAACAGAATTTTCTGGGAGCAGACGTAGGTATTTTGACGCACATTATAGGAGGGATACCATCGCACCGGTGTTCCTTCCCGGTTCCCACATCATGACCGTCCATCCAAAGCAGCAGCAATCCCAGAAAACCCGTCTTTAGCTTGGCCGACGAGCGACGGTAGGTTTTGGGCTTTTAGCGAAGGAGGAGAGAGATCGAGCGGCCAGGATGCAGATCTTCGTCAAAACCCTCACCGGAAAGACCATCACCCTTGAGGTCGAGTCCTCTGACACCATCGACAACGTCAAGGCCAAGATCCAAGACAAAGAAGGTCTCCCCCCCCCCCCCTCTGTCCATAATCCGACTTGATTTCATCCTATTTATTCTTCTTCCTCCCTCATTATCGAATCCAATTTCTTTGGAATTTGTTCATCGAAGCCCTAGCGGATGCTTACAAGATTTTGTTTGCTTTTCATTCGCAGGAATTCCACCGGACCAGCAGCGTTTGATCTTCGCCGGGAAGCAGCTTGAGGATGGACGAACCTTGGCTGATTACAACATCCAGAAAGGTGCAATCTTTACGTTCGATTAACTTTCATTTCGTCTCCATTGGATTGAATTAGATTTGATCTGACTCGGGTTTCTATTGGTTTCTCCTCTTGCCCTTAAATCTTATTTTCAATGCGAATTTATTTCTATACGATTGGGTTGGATTGGTTATTCTAAGTTCCGTTGCTGTTTTTTTTTCCTCGCTAAAGCGTTATTCCAAGTGTTGTTGTTTAGTATTTGTTGCTATAATTTGGTGACGAGGAAGACGTTGTGATGGTTTTGTAGAGTCGACACTTCATTTGGTGCTGAGGCTGAGGGGTGGTATCATCGAGCCCTCGCTCATGGCTCTTGCCAGGAAATATAACCAGGACAAGATGATCTGCAGAAAGTATGCTCCCCCAAATTTTTTTTTTTTTTTTATATTTAAATCCTGCCATGGTCTAACATAATCATGAGCATCCAATATGATGCATTATAAATCTACTAAGAATTATGTTCTTGTTGCAAATGCAATAACTCTAGCCATGGGCTATTAAAAACCTTTTGGAATATTGCATGAGACATTAATTTGGTGTCATATTATCTTCTTTATCCTATAACGATCCTACTGTGCTTCTGTGGGACTTAGCTGCGTTTTAAGGGTTTAATTTAATTGCTGTGATATCTCTCTGTGGTTCTATATTTTTCTTATGTGTAATTATGGCTCTCTTGTTACATTATTTGTATGTTGTTGTTACTTCTTCCTGGGTAGCTGATCAACTTGAAATTATTGAAACTACTGTCTTTTTCAGTCTCTTTATATTCTTTCAAAGTCTTAGGATCATTGCTCCTGATCTTGTTCCCTTGGTGCGAAAGCAGTTAGTGTATATGAATATGTTATAATTGTTTGGCTCCTTCTAGGGATGTGGTAACGTAGATATGTTTCTAAAGGTGCAGTTTTATCTAAGTATAGGTGTTGGATGCATTATTTGAAAAATCAGAAGTCAATGTTCTTAAGCTAGTGAACTGAAACATGCTGGTTTCATCATTCTGCCTTTAAATTTTGTTAAAAATTTTTAAGTTATTTTGCTATTTGAGACGTTTTCCTCCAATTATATTGGTTCACAAAATACCGGATGCACCATGTTAAACATATACTCCAGTGAAAAACCAAGACAATCAGTAGTTTGAGGTGATTTGTATATTCACATTTTCTGTACCCTTTTGTAAATGTTATATATATAATATAATATTAATAGCATTATTTTTTTTCCTGCATATATGTATGTGTGTATGCGTGCGCATGCGCGTGCACGCATGTGTGTGCATTATTATTTGTTTTGACTTGTTTAAACTATTTGGTATAAATTAAATCAGCTTAAGTCTTTTCATTCAAGGCATGGCTGTAATCATTTGCTAATATGATTTCTCTTTTAGGTAGCTAAGATAATTTTATAAGGACTCATTTAACTTGTTTATTTTTTCATTTGCTGGTCAAATGACTTCTGAAAGATGAAATCATATTTTTGGTGAAACATATGATCTCTTTTGATCACCTAACTGCGATTTTATCCATGCCAATTTCTATTCATGACCTGCAGGAAGGTTGCCTCAAAACTCATCCTGCATCTTTTTTCAACTCTATTATGGTTACCAGCACACACTCAATCTCTTTTGTTTTGGCAAATTTTTTCCCCTATCATAATGCATTCATGCTGATCACAGTTGGTGTGCAAGTCTGTCTTTGTTTTAGGCTTGTAGTGCCTTCTTTGCTGTGCACATTATATATATGTAGTATGATGTCTATTGCATAAAAAAATGTATTGATATTTGCTATTGCAGTGCAAAAATATTTCTCGGTAATGATTTTTAAGATATTACAAATTTCGTGTCTTTTCTGTAGAGAGATTTGAAATTTCCATTTTGTTTAACTTTTCCACTAGATGAATGGTCACAGATGGGGGAATGTGGTTTAACCGTCAATGTTGTACCACTCAACTGTGGAATGAATTTTAAATTATTTTGAATTCATACTATATGTCTTGGATGGGGTTTGTCAAGAATTTAGCTTATGGTTATAGTCAGAAAAGTCTTATTTTTATTGTTTTGTGGTGAAGGTCGACTTCCTTTTCCAGACTGCCATGTTCATATTGTAGGCTCTTTAATGTTTCTCAAGTTATTGTGTATGCATATGGTGTCATCTGTTATAATGTCATAAGTTGAAGGATTGATGAAGTTGTTTGATCTTTGATACTCATGAATGATTTGCGCTATTGCTGCTGTAGCCAATGTAAGATTCGGATGGTGGTAGATGAAATATCAGATGATTGATTTTCATGTATTGGTTTTTTTTTGGTGGGTTGATTAATGATTTTTTCTGTAGTATTTTAATACTGAATCTTTACTCCAATAGTTAAAATTAGGATTACATGTTCTATTGCAAGACTTATAACAAGTATTTTCTTTGTTTATCATTTTTAGTGTTATCTTTGATCTTCTTGTTTGCTCATTATCTGTTTTCAGAATTCTTTCAGAGTTAGTTAGCTGGGGTGGTTAACTGAACGTATCCTGAATGAAATAATACAATATGTTTTTGTTGAATTGGCTTCTTCTTGCAAGCAGCACACTTTCTTTCCAGCTTCAAATGTTATTTTGCTGCTATCTATGTATTTGATTATGTCCATATCTGTTTTAAGGTGCTATGCTCGCCTGCATCCTAGGGCTGTGAATTGCCGTAAGAAGAAGTGTGGCCATAGCAACCAGGTACCTCCTTACCCCTATGTTATTTTTGCCTTTGGCTTTGACTGGTCAGTCCAGCTTGCTAGGCCGGGTTCAAGATGGTACTCTGCGGTGTCTATATCATATATAGAATTTAACTGTTCGATTTTGCATATATCTAGTGAATTGACCTATAGGCTAGCTTGCCTAGGCCAGTTAGCCAAGTTTTGTAGAGTTGACGTGAATGTCTAGCCAAGTGGTTTATGCGAAGTTCTGAAATGAGGTTCAATGGATTTTGAGATTTCTCATTGCCTTAGCCATATAAAGGGGTGACAGTGAGATGGGTGGGGTTGGGTCAAGTAAGGGCAACAATGTAAAAAGAAACATTGACGCATACACAATCAACCTGATATTGAATCAAGATCTCTGGACCTGTACCTATCCACTGATTATTTCAGGTCATCCATTTGGTTCTAAACCTAATTTATTTTGTAAGAGTCGATTCAAATTCTATATTTACAATTCGTACTGGCAAATTTTTAAAATGATTTAAATAATTAATATCAAGAAGATCAATCACTTGGAAAATTGTTATCTAAAATGGCTCCTTCCATTCTAAATTGTTTCGATCCAAATAAAACTTTACTTTTATGACCTCAGTCAAGTCAAGGCTTTGATGCATGCTGATTATTTATAGTTCAGGTAAGAAAATTGGACCCTGCTGGAGTCAAAAAAACTTTGACCCAAACCTGACCCAAATTGGGTCGGGTTTCTTGGGTCAGGTCAATTTTTGCTGCTCTTATAATCCTTCTATAGATCGGCATAGTTATGTCTTCATCAACTATGATGTAGTTATGTCCTAGAGTGTTCTGTTGCTGTAAAATTTGACATGGTTTATTTTGTTTCTTGCAGCTGAGGCCTAAGAAGAAGATCAAGTAAACCCCGCATGAGCTGTGCTCCGTATTTCGAGTTTCTGATATGGAATGTACGAGACCTTTTTTTTCTGGAATTTAGTTGCATGTTACTTTTCTTATCTATTTCATCAGCAAATCCAGACAGTCCTTTGGTTCTTGATGAGTGCTGAAAATGTGAATTTTCAATGCATGATGAATCTTTTTGGAGTAATGTAATCAGTCATTTAGTTTCTTCATTTAATTGCTTCCAATCACTTTTCTTCATTTAATTCCAATTCGGAGCAATGACAATACGCCTCATCATCATCAGCTAATGAGTGACTTTCTGAGTGATTTTTTTTGAGTTAATATCAATGCGGAGCATTTTCCTTTTATTGCGAGTGTTCTTTTAATGCTATTGAGTGACTTTTCGGTCATTAAATTGTCAAACAGCACAATTCTTTTTTTGTGTGATTCCCCAAGGTAAATTTCTGTAATAGAAAATAATGCAAATAAGAAAACATGATTTGATGGTTGGGTTGGTTAAGAAATTTCTGTATATGATTGGGGGCCCCGTGCATAGGGGTTTTGAGGATGACAAAGGCTTCTTTGAACATGTTATTTATTTGCCTCTGTACGATGCTAATGCCTGAGAGTACCTTGATCCTTCAAGGTGATAAAAGGAGAGGCTTTGAAGGATGCAGCTTCTGTTTAACAAAGGTTGGTTTTACTCTCTCAACTTTAAAATTTATAATGGTGATCACTTTGAAATCATTTAATTGCATGTTTGCGTCCATATTGCTGACTTCAACGGAGCATCATCGAAGTCTCGTCATTCATTATTAAATTTTTTTTTAAAACTGAAATTCTCACATTATTAATTCTGGTCGAATCGTCAACGAAGGTAGGTTTGTAAAATCTATTACAATCTTTTTTGAGCTTTGACCATAATTGTTGGGCGTGTTGAAACGCAAGACTGTTTTAGAATTTTCTGTAGAATGACACTAGCATAGGTAACTGAAATGTAAGATGATTTAAAGCTCATTCTTTATATATATATTAAGAAAAAAGAGAACCCCAGTCCCGCTATTCTGAGCGTTTGGCCTCTCTTTTGACAGCGGATGCCATCATTTGATGGACAGTGGATCCTGTTCCAATGGTTGATGGTGAGCCTTTGTCAGATGACATCCCAATAGAGGTTTAGTGTCTGGTCCATCGGAGGCTCTCATTGGAGGATGTCACCTTCGGCTCTTCTAGTGGTGT
Source organism: Metroxylon sagu (assembly GCA_017589505.3). Classification (NCBI taxonomy): domain Eukaryota; kingdom Viridiplantae; phylum Streptophyta; class Magnoliopsida; order Arecales; family Arecaceae; genus Metroxylon; species Metroxylon sagu. Next base: position 991,436 of record JACVBY030000503.1, on the reverse strand, counting down.
ACGACTGCTGCCTTCCGTCAAAAAGGCGGTTCTCCGAAGCAACTGCCCGCCTGAGAACCTGCCTTTATGCGCACGCATAGATCCTGTCATCTCCCTCGCATCTACACACGATTCGGAGCCATCTTGTTATTATTATTATTATTATTATTATTATAACTATGTAAAAAAAAAAAAAATTTAAAAAATAATCATATTTGAATTTAACTATATCCAAATATGAATGTCAGTATGAATGAATGGATGGACAGATAGGGAGGCAAAGGGAAAAAGTCTTATTCAGCTTTCAAAAAAAAAAAAAAAAAAATTTAAACAAAAAATCAAGCTTTAAAGAGGGACCTTTAGTGTGCTCGGTGTGTTTGCTTATGCTGAACGTTAAGTCTGCGCATAGTAGGAAATTTTGCTAATGAAAGTTCAACTTAATATGTGCTGATTTTCAGCTGATTTTTTATTTTAAGTACTAATCTAAACTATCCGGCAATCTTAACATCAAAATCATTTCCATCTGCTGCATGTAGATGAAATAGCTTTAAATCAAATCTTTGGTAAAACATGACAAAAAGGTGAGAAAGAAGCTAACCCAGCTGAACTGAATGAGTGCTGGTTCTCTCGGTGGTTGGATTTGGAAACTTACATGATGTGATCTTGACCTACTACCTTCATAATTAAAAAATAAGAAAAGAAAAGAATACAAAATTAAAAATAAGAAAAGGGAAAAGAAGGAGCCGCAGCACAGGTTTCATTATTATTTGATATGGAGCAACGGTGCCATCAATTTGATGAGAGACTTAGTGAGCCTTACCTAGAAAATTTAACCACAAAGTGTCAAATCTTGGGACCTCTGCCCCCAGATCCTGAGCAATTCTCCCTCAACAGGTACCGTGGTTCCTTCCAGAAAGCACCGATAGGCCAGTAGACCTGCCACTGTATTATAAAGCCATGTGTGGAAAAGTAGATGATGTTCCCATGCGTGAAATCTCTTTTGGTGAATGTCATGAGTCAATCTACTCCTCGAGTTCCTCAAAAAAAGATTTCACTCCTCGCATGTTTTTCCCAAAGCAGTTGTCATCCCCATAAAACTGCAGCCAAAGTTTGGTGGCCCAACGCAACGTTTGGGTTTCCTATAAACAATATTTTCTTTTTTGAAGTAAAGCTCACTGGCAGTAGAAATCAAAGAGAGATATGCTTTATTATGCGATCTCTGATCTCATCAGTAAAAGGAAGCTAAACTATTTCAAGAAATGAGAAGCTGGGCCGTCCTTTCTCCTACCTCTATGATATTGTGTGCTTTAACCATAGAACTGGAATTTCTAGATACCGACTCCACCGAATACCGAGTTCTTTTGTGCAGAAGTGGTAGGTAGTCTCTTCCATCATCTAAGCTGATACCGAGTCCACCGAATACAGAGTTCTTCTTTTGTGCAGGAGTGGTAGTCTCTTTATCATCTAAGCTATGGCTGTGCTGTGACCCATTTGCTAGAGCGACATCTCAAAAGGTTCTTCTCCACTGTTTGTTCTTTTTTATTTCTTTTCGCCGTGAGCATTGGACTTTCTTTTCCAGAAAAAAAAAAAAAAAAGGACATGAGGCTTTGTGGCAAAAGCATGCGCGCATTCTCGACAGGACCACACTACTACTTCCTTATTGATGAGGGGAAGTTGACAACAGCTTTGTGGTTGCACTTCTTGGTTACTCTCAGGCATTGTATTCATTTAAAGAGAGATAAAGTGCCCTGAAGAGATTGAAGAGGACAAGCCACCGACGCACCTCTCTACTGTCTTCAACCTCTTGAGTGGATATTTCTCTTATGTTGCTTTCATACTTTCTAACACGAATCCAATTTTGGTTCACCAATCCGACCCAACAAAATAGTAGCTCACACCTAATACAACTCAAGAGGCAGTATCAAACTGTATGAATTATAAGAAGGCGGTTCTCTCATCTCATGATTCACATATTAGAAATCTGTGATATGAACATATTTTTAAGATACTTCTTTTTTCCTTGAAAAAAAAAAAAAAAAAAAGGTCAGCTCTTTTTATCTTCTTTTTCCCAGAAGGAAAGAGGAGCCAAAGTCATTTCTTTAGTAGTCTTCATTAGGTTCAACAGAGCATATTACAGCTTTGATTGCTGTCCCTATGAGAATGGTTCCTTGCCAATTTGGCTTGGCTCTCCAAACATGCTGACCTATCAATATTAGATATTAATATGCTTTCAGAGAGGAAAATGTAGCATTTCTCGGTTCTATATTATTTTGCCATGTTGGAAAGAAGAAGAGCACCACAGCGTGTTTCTTTTATCTAAAACCAAAATTGGGTGCTTGAGATTCCCTCTTTTATCTAAAACCAAAGCATTGAAGAGCACCACAGCGTGTTTCTTTTATCTAAAACCAAAATTGGGTGCTTGAGATTCCCTCTTTTATCTAAAACCAAAATTGGGTTTTTGAGATTCCCATTCCCTTGAAGTAGGATTTGTTTCCAATTGAAGTGTCATTGTCCCTTCATTATTTAAGCAAAAGGCAGAGCTAGGAACTTGACATATAACTTAAATTAGGCTCGGTCACTTTTGATCCTTTTGCTTCTTTGCACTATATAAAAGCTAGTAGGCATGCATGCTTGTACTTATAAAGCATGGCAAGCGTGCGTTTCGTGTAAGGTCTATACCTACACTCTACTACGCTTGGAGCTCCAATTCAGGGCTGAGAAGCCCTGAACAAACCTTACTTGCTCATCTTGCCCTTTGATGGTGAAGTATCCACATTTGTCTTGTCCTTTTAAAATCGCCCCCATTCGATCCACACACACGAGATTCATTGGTGAATGAACTGACAGCAGTGAAAAATGAATGGTTCATAGAATGTCCACTTAGAAATATGAATCTCCTCATCAATCCGGCTTCTTCATCGGAGGAAAGCTTAGTGCTATTTATTACAAGACAACAAGACAACAGATCATGCATGACCACAAAATATCCTCCTCCTCCTCCTCCTCCTCCTCCTCCTCTTATGCTCCATTCATGAGAGGCTTCCTGATCTCCCATGCTTTCAGCTTCGAAACTTTTATATCCTCTGACCCATTGTTGAAAACGAACAGATGAGCATTCGGTCCAATGGCTAAAGTAGGATAAACTCTCGATGTAATGCATGTCTTGCCTCGGGCACCGAAGCTCTCGACCACAGAGTTATCAATCTGCATGCCAACAGTCAACAAGAAATTAATCGTAGATAAAATAATACTGAGAGCCATATAGGATCGATCAGAAAAGGTGATGAAGATTGATTCACATACCAAACTCCTTAAGGAGATTTTCTTAGTTTCCTCGATGTCAATGTCAACGAAGCCGGCGAAGGTTGGTTCATAGATTCGTGGCACCAAAGAAGACCTGTATGAATAACAAAAAGGACTATTAGCAACGTCGCAATTACCTTTATGCCAAACATGGAGGCCTCCGGACGTCTTCGCTCATCGTACAGTTCAAAGAGGCCCAAATAAATGAGTCCCACAAACACGATCAAAATCTGAACCACCAAAGTGGACTACTGCGTTGGCATGTCAAACACAAACACCTCTGGGTTCAAGATGAGGTTGCAATGAAAGAAGATTCCTGCTATTTCGATTGCACATCACAATCACAAAATCACAATTGGCAACTATTTTGACAATCCAACATCGTGGTTCAAGTTGGCACGGCAATTTTGTGGAGACCAATTGTGTGGCCTGTTTTCATTTCAGGTGGGATGCTTTCAGATGAGGCACCCATTGGAAAAATCACAATGACCAGTTGTGCTCTCTTGCTCACCATTCCTTAGATGTGTTATGGTTAGCCTATCTGTAAGGAAAATTAAAAAAAAAAAAAAAAAAAGGTTGTGGTTTGAGGAAGCCAAGGATGTCAAACCTTTTGGGATCATGGCACATGAGGACCACATGCTTGTTGTGAGCTTTGAACACCCTAAAAAACACAGCAGTTTTCTCCTCCATCTTCTCAGAAGCCAAAACCAGAAGCCCGAAGGGCCCAACTCCACCTTTGACTTCTGCGTCCTTTAGGCCGCAAAGCTTTTGTGGATCGGTCCAATTAGGTTTAAAGACCTCAGCTTTGTCCAAGCATGACACATCAAACGTTACCTCCACGTCTGCCTGCGGAACAAAGCAAGTACTCAACAACCTAACCAAAAAAATAAAGATGACTTACAGTATTAGCTGACCAATGTTAGAAATTTCATAGCAAATCTGCTATTGATTTCCACATTATCAGGTCAAAGACCATGTTCTGCAGTCTACAGGGAGATAAAACAGTGGATGGCGAAGATTGAAACAAACGGTTCCAAATCTAGTAGGAGCATGTGGATAACTTTTTTTCTTTTTTCTTTTTTCTTTTTTCTTTTTATTTTTTATTTTTTTTAAAAAAAAGCTTAACCTTAGGGAAAGAATCAGCATCAAAAGAATACAACAAAATACTTGGTGAATGATAAATGACAATAAATAAATGCATGGAATAGTAGGCAAAATGTGACATGAAGAAAATGACTCCAAGTGTGTGGTTGTAATAAAAACAGATACTAGCCTGTGAAGTTCGCAATCCTTTGACTTCAAAATGTTCCCCACATCCCACTTTCTTGTCTAGGATATGAACTTGCTTCATTCTAAGTTTTTCCAGCTCCTTGATGGGCCATTGCATAACTTGTCGTTTCTTGCTATCAAGCCAAAGAAGCCTTGGAATCGTCTAATACAATAAAAACAACACAATAAGAAAAGAAAAAAAAAAGAGAGAGAGAGAGAGAATAAAATCTCTTAGAATCAATTAATATTGACCCAAAAAAAAAAAAGAAAAAAGAAAAAAAGAAAAAACAACAACATTCATGCCATCAACTACTTCATATAAAATAACACTCACCTGAATCCCGGACCAGCCTTTAACAGTTGCATTTTGAGCAACGTCTGACTCGTTCGACCACCCCCACAAAATCCTCCGCTGTGTTGCTGGATCGAAGAATGTCTTGGAGGCATAAAAATTCCCATAATCAAACCTCAGCCCAGTACTATTATCCGGCGACGTATCGTCGGGCACATACTTGTCCAAAGCATGATGATAATTTCCCACCGTATAATAGTCAAACCTCGTGAGATCCAAGCTGACCTTGAGCACATGCTTCAACTCCTTCCCTATGGCCGACGTGTCCAAGCCTCTCTTCCCCTCCAACGCCACCGGGAAGAAGTCGGGACACTCCCACATCCCAGAGCGCTTGGACGAGTGAAGCGGGTGCTTGGCCTTCTCCCAGTGGACGAAGTCCCTGCTTCTAAACAGGTACGCCATCCCCCGTTTCTCTCGCTTGCTGCCGACGGTGACCCTCCAAACCTTGTCAGGCCCCAGCCAGGCCGTCGTCGGGTCGCGGAACGCGCTCGCATTCACGCCGTCCGGGAAGATGATCGGGTTGTAGTCCGGCTTGATCCATTCCCGGAGGAAAGGATCGGATAGGTTCTTCGGGAACGCGATGTTTTGAACCTGGCGTCCGCCTCCGTCGATGCCCGTGTAGATGATGACCGGCTTGTTGCCGGGGAGAATGGTGGCCGAGCCCGACCAGGTCCCGTTGATGTCGAACGGCTTCGAGGGGTAGATCGCCGGTTCCAAAGCGACCCAATTGATCATGTCCTTTGAGACCGAGTGCGCCCACACGATGTTGCCCCATACCGCGCCCTTGGGATTGTATTGATAGAAAAGGTGGTATACTCCATTATAATGCATGGGCCCTGCGTACGCTTGCCATCAGCGTCTCCACTAGATCTCAAGTTGGTCGTCGGCTAAGCTAGTAAACGACGAACGAGTGAGAACATACCGTTTGGATCTGCTCATCAGGTTCAATGGATTCACCGACGGCCACCAGCAGGCAAGAGAAACAGCACAAAAAAAATGTCAGAATCTAAGCGATAGATGGCATAGGGGCCTACTGTTACATCATAGTATGGTAAATATGAGTGGAAATTTTTTCAGAAAATTTGTGGTCTTGTTACTTCATCGCGTTATCGAAGTAGGTTTTCAGATTTTATTATTATTATTTTTTTTAATGAAAGAAAAAAAGAGAAACGTGTTTAAGACTATTGACTTGATGATTGGAGTTTGACCAAAGAGCCATAAACACCACGCACAAGAGCAGGCGGGAATAACGTTGACGTTCGGATACGGATCCGATCCGATCCGTTGGTCATGGAAGCCAGGTTTATCGGGATTGAACGGATCATTCTAGCATATTTCCATAATTTCCAGCTATAATGCGCCTCCATGCCGTCGCCCCGGTTCCACCAGCAACCGGAGACCGCAAAAAATAAATAAAATAAAGCACAGAAGCCGAAGGGATCCAAAAACTCCGGTGAAGGATATAAGAGTAAAAGATGGAAACTTTGAACTGGATAAACGATTCAAATTTTTTTTTTAAAAAAAAGGGAAAAAAAAAAAAAAAAAGAGAACAGCTTAACATATTTCTAATCCGTGACCATATTGAGAGATGGGAAAACAAAAGAGAAGAAGGGAAGTGTCACCGTTCATCCAGTTTCTGGGAGGCTGGAAGTGATAGCCAGTCCTCAACAAAGAGTCGCCGACGGGGACTTCCAGGGACTGGAGATGAGGGTACACCGCATGAGAAGCATCCACCACTCCATCCCTCGCACAAAAGATGACCAACACCACTAGCGTCAACGCCGTCCAAACTCCTCTTTTTAGAGTTCCCATCTAAGACTTCCGAAGCCACACAGATCGAAAAAAAGAAAGAAGAAAGAAAAAGGGTGACTAGTGGGAGAGACAAGCGGAGAAAAGATGATCTCTGAGAAGCATATATATATATATATATATATATATACACACACACGAGGATACAAGGGTAGGGGAGCTGGTCCCAATCTTCCTCTAAATTCCCTCCCTCCTCTTTCTTCCTCCTTTTCTTCCCCTCCTCTATCTCTCTGTAAGGAAGGAGGAGAGAAGAAGGTTGAGTGCTGGAAGGAAAGGGATGAATCGAAGAGAAACAATGAGCTGGAGGGGCCGAATATGTGGAGCGGAATACGGGATGGCGTCTCGACTTATAAAGGCTCTCAGATGCCGAAATTAGTATTTTTTTTTTTAAATCTTTTTTGGCTAAATATTATAATTTTATATTTTATAATTATTAGGAAGTTAAGTACAAATGGATAATGATCCATTGGATAGAAATATTCAACGAGTTGGAATGGTTGCATGGTTGGAAAATAAAAATAGTTGGAATGGTAGAGCCAAGCAAGAGTTGTATCTTAGGATGAATAATATTTTTTTTTTGAGCGCAAATCCATTTTTCTTTTTTTTTTCAAAAGAAGTCATATCTAACTTTAAAAAAGAAAATAAAACAGATCATTTCTAATATATTTGATTCAAATTATTGTTGTTATTGTCGTCGTCTGTCTTAATAGTTATAAATGGTTCAAATTCTCTGTTCCACTCTAGCTTGCCAGGGCACTAGTCGTAGGAACATAAACAATTTTTCAAAACCGATAGTATGCTCAAAAATAGCTCGTTAAGGAAAGTTGTATTGCATTATGTTTTTTTTAAAGAAAATGATCTTCGTTTTATTGTTATTTTGTCCATATTTTGCGTATCACTTGTGATACCTTTTTTATCCTCTAAAATAATCATGTACTTAATACGGCTTTTTCATATTTAAATGTTTATTAATTATTTTTAAAATATTCAATATTATTCTTTCCTATTTAATTTATAACGAAAGAGATAAAGGTGCTAAATATCTTCATATTTATTTGGCATTATTTTCAGCATTATCCATAACTATCTTCATGTTTATTTGGCATTATTTTCAGCATTATTCATAACTAAAAATAGTAATAATAAAATTATTTGTTAATAAATTTCTTAGCAAATTAGATAGCATTGAGAAAAGATAAAATTTACTTGACAATACACTTTCCTCCGATGATGCACGAGGGATTATCTTCTTCTTTATTACCAGAAAAGCAAAAAAAAAAAAAAAAAAAAAATCACAAAAGAAATAAATGTCCTGTATTACGGAGACGTGGCGGTTGGCAGGACTCTACCTTTGATCTAAATCTTCTCTCTTATCACTGACATGGATGTCTCAAGGGAGGCTTTTTCGGACATTCAAATGATTTCTTTGCAAAAGTATTTACATATCTTTGGTTTCAGTCATATCTAATTAAAGTCAAAAGAATGATTTTAGGATGTATTGAGGAGGTTTTTAGCAATCCTTATACCCAAATAATATGATTTTTAATCATTTAAAATCACCATACTTGATATGCCATATTAAAGATTTCGATATCCACGATTAACCAATTTAGTATATGGCACAAAAATCATTAGTCATGAAATTTTATAACGATCTCTAATATATTTTATAATATTTTATCTTTACTTCATATTATTTACTATAATATGTAGATTTATTATGATATACATATTATAAGTTAACAATATATTATGGTATATTATGAAAACATGTAAATGATAATCATTATTAATATCACAATATTGGCATTTTAATATTAGTCCATCATAATCAATAATATTATTTTTTAAAATATTATTATATTATAGTAATATAATAATATATTTATTTTATGATATTGTATTATAATATTTTTATTGTAGGATAATATATGATGAAGAGTTATTTTTATTATAAATATCCTTTTTTTTTATGGATCATTTGGCTTCTCAATCTCAAACTAAGAACTGATTTAGGATACATTTTACTAAAGCTTATTCCTTGCTTAGAGGAACAAATTTATCGGTCAAGGTGTCATTGCATCTCTAATGATTTCTTACTATACATTTAATCTTACATAATTTTTAATTCTATATTTCTTTCCTTCTTTTAAAATATATATATATATATATATATATATATATATATATATTGCTCCTCCTTTACCAAAAGAAAAGATCACGTTACCTTACCATCTATATTAATAAAAGAAAGATTTCAAGGGCACTCCAATGATGCTTCTGATTTTAACCCATCCTCTTCCACACACTTAAGACTGACTGCCTGTAACTTTTGATTGTCAATAAAGCTCCCTTTCAGTGAAATTTACGTGCTAATCAATTCTATCATATTCTTCTACAATTCTAAACCGGAACTTTCTCTTCTTTGTTTTCTTTACATCCTTCCACCAGCTTCATGCCACGCCATTTTCAATGGAGAATTCCAGTGCATTCAAATTACAACGTCCTCTTGTTCCACAGTCGGCCGATCGCAGATCCACCGCTCCGTCGTCGTACCACCATGACGGCATGCCGAATAAAATTGGCATCTTGTTTTTGGAGCGTGGCGTTGGGAATAAAAACAACCTCTTTCATTAATTTGTCAAGTAGCGAGAACACCAGCTCCAGTCGAGTGACATCTGGAGGTTTGCATGACTTTTTTTCAAAAAAAAGAAATCTTTTCTCTATTGATGCCTGACGCTGGAGGCATGAAAAAGGGCACCGCTTGCATTGCAAGAGCCTTGTCGGGCTGACACAAGCTCTGGAACCACCGTGCAATGTGCTTGTATTATTGCAGGACACTTTTTGAGTCCACGGAAATACAAAACCACCGAGTTCTGGATTTTAATTTTGAGCCTTCTATGCGACGGATGATTTAGTTGCCTTTCGTATCGCTTGCCTTCGTTTTCCCGAGTTCAACAAGGAATAGTGTTTTTTCCTATCTACCTAAGATATCAGTCTTAATCATATAGGTTTGAAATTTAAAAAGTAATAAAAAAAACTATATTTTTATATTCTTATAAAACTCTAGTTCTGATTCATATTAAATATTATTTGTTTCTCTTTTATATAAGTGCATGTAGTTCTCACTTTAAAAATAGAATTTTAAAATTCTTTTGGATGCATGCGGGTTTAGAAATAAGAGAGAGTTTGGGAAAGAAATCTTAATAATTTCAAAATTCTCTGCTCTTTTTTATTCATGAATGAAGATCGATTAGCTGAACCACATAATTTCTATGTGTTTGCTTTTTTTGTTTTGTTTTTACTAATGTACTTACTCTCTTATCTTGATTCTACTCTTTTATCTTCCTTATTAAGTGTTTTTGCCATACGAAGTGGTACTAGAGCTTCCACTATCATAGCAATTGATGAGTAAATAAATTACTTGCATGATTGTTGTTGATGATGCCTATCTTGATCGTTATCAAATTTGCAATGGTGGATGGAGGGAGCCAGATAAGATATGATACCCTTTATATATCACACTAATTGCTTTTTTGTATACTTAATGTTGCATTTGTATACCCAATATATACATATATATATATACTTGATTATATTTAAATATAATTAAATTCATAATTTAATTATCTTTTTCATCCTTAGATTTACAAGAATTTCAAAGTCACCTCATCTTTTTTACTTTTTTCATCTTTGGACTCATTTGGTTCATAGAAAGTGACTTATAGATAGGAATAAAATATCTAAAAATTAGATTCCCAGGCATAAAATGTCTGAACTATCACGTTTGATTGATCATGGAAAACAGACATTTTACTGAGAAAGAATGAAGCTGTCACGTTTGGTTGAACAGATTCTTTTCTAAGAAAGTAGTGCAGAATATCAATTATATCCTTTAGTTTTTAGATTTTTTTTTTTTTTCATCTAATTTTTTTAACTTCTATATGTGTTATAAAAAATGATCAAGAAATTAAGATATCAAAATTCTAATCAAGATAAAAAGTTTTAGATTAAGTTGACACCTCATGAAGCGAAGCATTTTTTTCTCTTCTTGCTCGCTGATTTGGGAAAAAAAAGGTATACGATGGAAAAGAAGGGTATGTTGGGAAGAAAAAAGAAATACGCTGCGGTAGAAAAGTAAATTTCACGGTATCGATGGGATTTTATTTTTTATAAAATGCCAGAATTCAAATCATGTAGGAATAGAGTTGTCACGCCCCGGACCAGCTGGTGATGGCCCAGGGGTGACAGCCCGCCACATGCCAGGCATGCAAAGTATCATTTATAAACAAGGAGGGTTAACAACTATATAACATACAAAATTTAATCCTCCATAATACAAATTATGTAATGTTGGGCAACAAACCAAAGTTCCAAAATAAATCCAAATGGGGTTACATATAACAAAATATAATCAATTTACATCAAGAAACTCCCAATTACCCCTGTTGTTGCCCCTGATAATTCTGTGGCTTTGGAAAAATATTATAAGATTTAATGAGTTTACACTCAGTAAGTAAGCCTACTTTTACATGATATAGCCAAATAAGAGTTTTTACCAAGTCAAATACATGTCATGCTTCCAAATTTAAAAACATTTCATCATATTATAGAATTATACAAATCTCATATTCGAATAAATTGGAAGCAATTAATATGAAATAATATTTCAAAATACCATTTCAATTTCAAATCACTGTAAATCTCATTTTGTACTAATGTCCCACGTCCACGTAATAACATCCAAGGATGTAACCTCTCTGTACGCCCCCAGTGGAGAAAGGGTGCCGGAGTCAATTAGCATATAATGCTATATCCTGTCACAGCACATCTCTAGGATGTGTGTTCTCCACATATTCCCCCTGTGGAGGTGGGTCCCGGAGTCATGTAACATGTAATGTGGACTGTAACAATATATAATAACACAATCACAAATAACATTTATTCGCATAACAGCAAACATATATCAATTTACTTTTCATATTTTACCAAAATTTGGTAATTTCACATAATCATGTAATAACCAGTTGCATGTATAAAATGCCAATTTAATTTACCAAAATTAACAATAATTAAGTCAATTATTCCTTTACATAAATGTGATACCATAAATATCATTTTTCAAATAATACTATAAATCAATTTCATTATTTCAATAATGGCATAATTTAATAATGATTTAAAAAAAATCATTATAACCGGCTTACTTACCTCACAACGCTAATCCAAAAGCGTATATCAGCTGTATGGACCTCTGGGTACCTACAACATAATTTTTCAGATTTTTAAATTTCAATTTTAGGATGTCAAACTAACTCCTACACTTAACATAATCTAATCCTCGGCTCAACTTGGGACTTGAATATCTCCAAATATAGAAGTCCAAATGGGGAAATAAAAATTCTCCGACAAACTAGGATCCATGTTGATCATGACTATATTTTTCTTTTATTGGGTCGGACCCAATTTGGGGCCCAAAAATTCGGTCCAAAGGGGCTAACTGGACTGGGCCGAACCCGGCCTAGTCCGAGTTTTTCCTTTCTTTCTTTCTTTTTTTTTTTTCTTTTCCCTTGTTTCACCCCTGGTTCACCCGAACCAGGGGTGGCTGATGGCCGGCGGCCTTGGGCCGCCCCCAGCCCTCCCGGGTTACCGGGCCGACGACGACCCCGAGGCCGCCGCCGCCACTCTCTCTCTTCTCTTTTCTCTTCTTTTTTTTCTTCTTCTTCCTTTTCTTCTCCTCCTTCCTCACTGTGCCGGCGGCACGGCCGGCCACCGTTGGCCGGCCGGACCTCACCGGGGCCGCCGGCCACGAGCCCGAGCTCGGCGAGCCGGCGGCACACCGCCGGCTCGGACCAATGCGGGAGCCGGTTTGGCTCGCGGCGTGGGGAGGGCCATTCGGCCCTCTCCCTCCAATCCCTCCCTTGCCGGTGACACCTGCCGACCACCGCCGCCGGGTCGGACCGGACCGTCGACGCCGCCCGCACGGCGGGGGTCACCGACCAAAGCTCGGGGCCGACGAGGCCGGGCGGGCACGCCGCCGGGCCTGAACCCACAGTGAAGGGGAGCCGTGGAACGGCCCTCCCCCCCTCTTCCCTTGCCAACGGCACGACCGGCCTCCTCTGGCCGACCGGACCCCACCGGACGCCGCCCCAGCACCGGTGGGGGCTGCCGCTCGAAGACCGGGCCCGGCGAGTCGACGGGCATGCCGCTTGGCCCGAACCAACGCGGGAGCCGGCTTGGCTCCCGCGACAGGGGAGGGCCCTCCTGCGGCCCTCTCCTTCTCTCTACACGCTCTCTCTCTCCCTCTCCTCGCTGGTGAGGGGGGGCTTACCTTTCAGCGGCAAGGTGTCGGGGATGAGCGAAGGGCCGCACGGTGACGAGCGCGCGAAGAGGAGGGAAGAAGAAGACGGAGGGGACTGCCAGTCCCCTCCCCTGTCATTTCTTTCAGCGAGGGGAGGGCTCAGCCCTCCCCTGCGCCCATGTGCGCGCGCGTCCACGCGCGCGCTGGAGCGCATGCAGCACGCCGCGTGTCGCGCACCCACGCCGCATACATGTTAAAAAATTCTCAGGTGAGGGGTTTACAAAAATATTTCCACCGGAATTTAAATCATGTAGGAATAGAGTATTCTCACGAACAGATCCTAAAAGGGCGAACTAAACATTCTAATTCGCGGGAAACAAAATTTCATGATCTCTTTTATCGTGAACCAAACGAGCCCGTTAGGATTCATGGCTGGATATAAACTTAGCTACATCCAAATGTAGCTTAAATCCACCCTTTCCCGTCCCCTCCTCTCTCTCTCTCTCTCTCTGTCTCTCTCTCTCTATATATATATATATTGTGTAAGGTTGAAATAATTTGGACAACAAAAAATTTGGTAAACTTGAGGAGTTTTTTTTTTTTTTTTTTCAGGATCAAATTAAATTTCAATGAAGAAAATAAAAATTATAGGAAATATAAATGAATTTTTATTTTAAATTTTATAAAAATAATAAATAAATTTCAATCAAATTAGCATTTAATAGTTATATATATATTTTATTTATAATACATTTCATCTATAAAAAATATTATTTGGCTTTTAATTCAAACTAATCTTTCTTATTCCACAATGATTGCTTCTAAGTCATTCAATGCTAATTATTCTCTTCTATCACCCGTCCTTCTTGCAACATGAGTTATACTTTGTTCGTTGGTTTTTCTTTTTTCTTAGAAGTTTTATAAAAGGATGGGCAACATATTAGGATAATTTGAGATAATATCATAGAATAAATTAGTTTGGTTCGATGTATTAATAGGATTAATTTTGGAACCATACTAAGAGAGGTTTCTTGGTTCCGATATTAGCTTAAGGGTAGGTTCATTGGTTCGGATATTAGCTTAAGTCAGTCAACAAATACTTTCTTTTTATGTATACTTTTATTAAACACATGTTGAAGGAAAAAATTTTAGACATTAATATCAAATACATGTGGAATAAAAAAAAAAAAATCAATTCCATCTTAGAATTGATCAGTCCTGGTTAGCTGCAATACAAAATCGTTTTGATTTTAGATCCAAACCTTGGTATCAATTCTCATCAGGCTTTTAGTTTGGAATCTATCCAAATTGATTCATGCTCACCTTAAGCCCCATGCATCCTTGATAAATTCCTGCAACCAAAAATTGCTTCAAAGCACATCATCGATCGATCGGACGGTCAAGCAATTTATCAGCGGACGAGGCAAATCAAATGCTGACCACCCGTACCAATCCGACGGTGGAGAATGAGAGAATAAGGACGCATGGCTAATGAAGTCTTTCCCAATCGACGATCGCTTTTTCCAGCCGTGTTCCCCAACGCCCAATGCTCCGGAACTTTTGTTGGACCTGCTTTGAGATTTGTGGACCATGCGATACAAGCGAGTGGATAACTCCGATGTTATGATTCAAATGAGAAACGCGAGCTTATGATCTCGCCCAGGCGTTGATCGCGTTGAGAACGACTGGCCGGAGATAGTTTAAAAATATGAAAAAATAATAATAATAATAATAATAATAATAATAATAATAAATTTATCGCTCTTGATAAATAAATAAATAACAATAAAAATATCGAAGGAGAAACTACGGCAGGTCTAGTTCCTAAATCTAACGATTAAAAAAATCTAGTCTAATTGATTTTTTCAATGGGATTCAATCTGTCTTTTTGCCCAAAAAAAAAAAAAAAAAAAAATCTTTATGATCGAATTTTATCTTGTAAGCAAAGATTTGGCCTATTTTTTACTCTCCAGCTCCCAATTAATTAAGCTCTTTTTAAAATTTTTTAAAAATTATTTTTATCATATGTTTTTTTATTTATCTCATTCTTATTTTTTTAATTTAAAATTTAAATTTAATTTAGAATTTAAAAATGGATTTAAATTGTTTTATTTGTTTCCATCAATCACATAAGCTTTCGTGCGATGCATGCATGCATGCTTATACATTACGCTTGTCTACGTGCATTTGGACGTGTACAGCAAAAAAAAAAAAAAGGTCGGCGGATGCCATGGCCTCGCTCAGCACAAAAATTTTACAACTTCACCCGTACATACATATATATATATATATATATATAATATTTACAAGATAGAAGAAATATATAATGCATAAAAGTTAAGAAGGCTTAATAAAAGTTAAGTATTTCCCTTTTTCCTGGATAATTTAAAGGTATATAAATTTTTTTTTAGAAATAGCTTGAGGAAGAAAATTTTGAAAGAGAAAATTTTAAAAATTCTCTCTCCATATGTGTCATCGTAAAATAAAAAGTGAGCTGATCTCATGTCAAACGTCAAGACAAGGGGTGGATCCTTTTTTTCCAAGTTGTACACATGCGACGAAGACTTTTAAGGCTTGAAAAAGATTCCTAGTTATAATATCGCATATGAGGCAATTAAAGCTAATTGACCATTCTTTTATGCCAAGTCTTTTCTAAGTTTAAAACCAATCATAAAGAACTAATCAAAGCGAAGACTTTAATTTTTTTTTTTTTTAAGATCACTATTTTTCAAATAACTTTGTAATATGATAATGGCATACCATCTGAAACAAAGAATTAATAAAAGGAGTTTAAAAGTGTAAGATTCATGACTTAGAGGCTTTTAAATAAGAAAGTCGACATTTTTCTAAGGTAGTATAAAACTTGATGATCCTTCTTTGAAGAGCAACAATATAAAATGATTGATTATCAAGGCAGATTACTTTTCACAACAGCTTAAGCTCATCAGAGATATGATACGTATTTGCCTTTAAAATAATAATAATAATAATTATTATAACTATGATTACTTTGAAGTTCTCAAATAGAATGATTTGATAGACCAATAAGAATAACTCAAAAGTGATGCATCTGCTACATTTTAAATCTGAAATTTACGTTGTTCGATGATCCTGCTGGAAAGATAGATACAGTGAAATAGTTAATGGCATGATATTTTATTTTTATGCGATTCATTGATGAGCTAGTGGTACGCATTAAATTGTGGAAATGAGAACAGATCTGCTCATAAAACTCCAGCCGTCCTTCACGTGAGAGATTGTACGCAGCAGGTGGATCAATTTTAATGTTTCTTTCCAGAGGGCCAGCTCCCATTCAAAACTACAGAGTGCACAGCGATCGAGTTGGTCGAGGGAAGTTATGAACCCCATGAATTTTCTTGGTTCCCTCCACTGTTTGTTTATCTGTTTGTTTCTGGTCAAGAATCACAGTATGATTAAACTTTAGTATCGCAAGATGCTTTTGTGTGTGTTAATGCGTCGGTCTTGATACAGGGCTGTTTGGTGCATCCAAAAAATGTGTTTTATAATTTTAATGTACGATTAAGCATGGGGGATGCATTGGACTATTTGATGGTCAGAAGACCTTGAGGCCCAACTCATGTCAAAAAGGCGGTGGAA
The DNA here is from genome assembly GCA_017589505.3 of Metroxylon sagu. Taxonomy (NCBI): domain Eukaryota; kingdom Viridiplantae; phylum Streptophyta; class Magnoliopsida; order Arecales; family Arecaceae; genus Metroxylon; species Metroxylon sagu. The sequence continues at coordinate 974,805 of JACVBY030000503.1, read as the reverse complement.
AGCTAAGTTTGCCCACAGTATTAATTTAGTTAAAAATGTAGTTTAATTGCATGCAAACTCAATTATGAGGTACACTGCAATTTTACTTGCAGGTTTTCAAAGTTCAAACAGTCCCTAAGAAACTTTCTTGTATTAGCCTACAACTGAGCAATTGTAGCACTAATATGGCGTAATGTGGACATTATTTTAAAATGGATTGAAAGCTGGACATATCCATCTATTTTAGTAGTTTTGTTTGTTTGAATCCCTCTCAAAATACCTTGTTCTTGAATTTGTAGTGAAGACTATTGTTTCTCACTTACTGCTCTGATTTAGAACAGGGCAGTAATTTTCTACAATGTGATCTTTGATTCTCTAAAGAAAAGAAAAAAAGAAAACAATTTTTTAGAGAATTTTATTAAAAACAGAATAATATCAAATGGCTGAAAATATTAGAATTTATAGTGCATGACTTCTAATTAGCTCTATACTAGAAATTGACAGAACCATTTAAATGAATGAGACGATATGCATTAGGACTTCATGCTTATAACATTTGTCCGTTTCATTTCGTGCATATTTCTACTTTTATTTGGTTCTGTGTTTATGGAACAATTTCATGGAGAGGCTGGGCAATGCTTCTTGCTTGTAAGGATGTTTTGGATACCTAACGTGACCTAGTTTCTTTCCTCAACTTTCCCTTTTCTTTCCTCTTCTTCCCCAAAAGAAAAAATAAATAAAGAAGTAAAAGATATTTGGCGATAAGAAATGGGAAGCCTTTTTTTTTCTTTTTATTAAGGGGAAGTCTTTCTCTCACCCACTGATGAATTTATTAGAAACTAGAGATATTTATAAGGATGGAACAGAGGTAGGAAGTGAGATGCAAAAAAAAATTTTATGAGAGCTCATCTAACTTTTCAAGACAAAGCTTGTCTTACGTGAGAAACTAATAAAATCTTAAAAAAGAACGAAGTTGGTGACAACATTTCGTAAAAAAATTTCTATGAGAGTTCATCTAATTTTTTAAGATAAAGCTTGCTTCATAAGAAGAAACTAGCAAAAATCTTAAAAAAGAATGAAGTTGATGGCAACGTTTTGTCAAAAAATCTCTATGAAAGTCCATCTAATTTTTCAGACAAAGCTTGCCTCATAAGGAGAAACTAATAAAAATCTTAAAAATAATAAAGCTGATAACAATATTTTGCTGTGAAAATTTTTTTAGTTTGCCTTGTTTGATATATGCACATAAATGACATCATCAACCGATCCTAGTATTTTTTTTCAGCACTTTTCTTCTTCTCCATCTTGACTAAATGCCATTGATGTTTGAAAGTAGTATGCACGTTTTTTAGGTAGCAAGCAAGGGACTTTCGAATATCTTTTAATAAAGGACACTTTAAAAAAGAGTGATCCATTGATTCTTAATTCATCTGACAAAGCTAAGTCAGGAGCTCATGGGCTACCCTTTCGTGACCAGGAGGGTATCTTTCATGTGAAGTTTATTAAGAAAAGTAAATCAAAGAAATACCTTCATCTTCTTTGAATAAAAGCTTTTCAGACTGGATTACAAAAAGAATACCATGATAGAAGTCTATGCTATATTTGTCATTTTTACAAAACTATCATGCTGGCACATCTACTGCTTTTGAAGGATGGATGGGTGCCTGGAGGCACGAAGTCGCAAGAATTCCGTTTGTGAGAAACAGCGAGCCAGATTTCTCACCTTGCGAAAAGGATGTGGCCCATCCATTCCTTTCGGTAGGAAATGAAGTACAGCAGGCTACCATAAAGTTTGCACAGAAGAGACTGCAAAAGAAAAAGGATGGAATCTTGGTTTCAACCTACCAACTTTTATTTGAAAAAGTTTGGATCTCTGAGCCATCTATTAATCTGAAGCATGCCCAACCAGCGCTCTTTGTGAGCTTAAAAAGAAACAGGTGAAGATTATGTTCTCTGGTTCTGCATGAACCAGACAAGGTTTGAGACAAAAGAATATGAATCAGAGGAGGTTTGGCTCCGTCCATGTCCGGAGTTTCAAGATCTTCATGCCCTCCTGGAATAAACATTGATGGATGTTGCCTGTCACGAGGACTTCAAGGTAAACTCCAGCTGTAATGCATGCTCCCCCTCTGCCTCCGAAGCTCTCTGTGACTGGCCAAGCTGTGTTTTTTTTTTTTAAAAAAAAAAACCTTGAGGGTCAAAGGACATTCAGATTACATATATTTGAAACATAGGGATCAAACTTTTTTGTTTTTGGATGAAATATGATAACATGTTTATTATGTTGAAATTTGAAGTTTTTCATTTCAGAACAGTTTCATTTTTTAAAAAAAATAAATATTTTTATAGCAATAAGTTAATGCTTATCCTTTTGTAAAAGATTCAAATTTTAAATGTTGATTAATAGTCTCATATTAAATATTTAAATATGATTGATATCATCCAAGACCGACATCGACGATGGTAGGTTGGCAGCCGAGTGTAAGTATGCTTGGCCGAATTATGACAAGGTGTGACTTGGCTAATAAGCTTTATGTTTGGGATTAAGAATTTGTTGTTATTGTTGCTATAATAATAGTTGTATAAGATTTGTAATATAAAATTTAAAATTTAAAAAGCCGACCATTCTTTCTTCTCTCTTGATTATTTATTGCGGTTTTAACTTCTTTTGTTAAACTTTTATTTTTCTTTTTATGAGTAGTTAAAGGAGTTCATTAGGCCAAGCCTCCTTATAATCATATTTGTAATAGAAGTAGCAGATTGAGCCACAAATGAAGTCGTCATAAATTTACACAAAAGAAATAAATGAATTTTTGTTCTTAAGATAATGTTTTCATGCATATCTAATTTCCTCTAGCTCTATTATTTATTTTTAAAATTTTTTATTTTTAAATTTTAAATTACAAAAAATAATAATTTTCAGTAACTATTTTCCAAAAATTTAAGAATAGAAATTGTTTATCCCCATAATTACTAGTATTTGTTTTCTGGTAGCATAGTAAATTTTAATTTTGCTGTATAGCCTTTTTTTTTGTCCCCTTAAAAAATGATTTACTTCAACAACTTGCAAAATTAATTCTGAATTTAGAATTATTGCTTGAAATTTATACAAAAAACTTTCAAAATAATATTAAATTATTTATTGCTTTGGAAATTGTGTAAATTAATAGTTCAAGTTTTCTTTTAAATTCAAGTATATTCTACTTCAAAATTCTTGGAAAAGTCATTTTAAATCAAAATTAAGTTAAAATTTCTTTTCTAATGCTTTAAAATTTGTGTAAAAATTGAAATAGGTTTTTAAGTTTAAAATAAATAGACTTCATTGCACTAATAATTGTGCAAATTGAAGTAAGATCATAATTGCCCTTCTTTTTTTAAAAAAAATAAAACTCCTGTGCATCAAAACATATTTAATATTGTATTTTGAAAACCTCACTAATAATCTTTATTGTAACTCAAAGACTTTGCAAATTTAAACTTTCACAAATATGTTGGAGTGTCCAAAGCCCACTAATCAATCAAGACCTCACAAATAGTTTCTCTTTCTCTCTCAGGTTCCAATGTTGCCCTGTTTGGATTTTTTTTTTTGGAGAAGAGTACATGCTGATCTTTGGTTATCTTTTTTTTTTTTAATAATTTGTTAAAAAACACTGGCTATGTTACAAGGAAATTTCAATAGTAAAAACTACTTAGTTGATTGGAAATTTCAGTTGTGTTATCTGTAGATATGTTCAGATGCTTGATTGATCTACATATTTATGAGTTTTACTAAGGCCACACTGTTTATATTTAACTAAAAGCTCATTAATCTTTTCTTAAGGTTTCAAGTGCAGCGGTTGCCAAAAAGTGGTTGAAAAATATAAGAGTAGTAGCTTTTACCATGTCTTTAATAAAATACTTAAAATAAGAAGAAAAAAAATGGTCTTATATCTTCCATCAACAGAACCCATCCGGTAGCATTACTCACAAACAAATCTAGATCACAGACAAGTAAATCGTTCTACTGGACTGCCAGACATCAATTAATCTTTGATCTGTCCTTGACTGCAGTTAGATTCAGTTCAAATACCAGAGGAGAGTATGGGCATGTTTTCTATTGAACCTTGTCCATGGGCTAGACACTAATGGAACCTGCAGCTCTGAATATTCTAAAGTTACTTCTGGAAAAAGCTGTTAACCAAACTGTGGAATCCTGAGTAATTCCTTTTGTATCTTAATTTTTGAGTAATTCCTTTTGTATCTTGATTTTATTGAAACCAAAAACTTGCATATATTTTAATTTCAAGATGAGGAAATACAACAACAATATTGATGATTTGCTCAAAAAAAAATGAAGCAAATACAAGGCCATTTTCCATGCTGTCTACATTTGCATAAAAATCTCCTTGTTTTTTATGTTTATTTGTGGTTTGGCCATGTCCCATGCCTTTAATTTAGAAATCATAACGGCCTCAGATCCATTGTTGAATGCATACAGGTGGGTGTCATTTTCCAAGTGCAGTTCAGGGTAAACTCTAGCTGTGATGCATGCTCTACCCCCACCACCAAAGCTCTCAATGATTGAATGATCAATCTGTTTAGTGATCCAGGAAGAGTTAATGAGGCAATTCAGAGTAAATAGAATCAAAAGTGTGCAAACACCTGCAGTAACACAAGACAGACATCCATAAAAGAAGCAAACATTCATTAACTTACCAATGTTCTTAGAGATATCCTCCTTTCCTTCTCTATGTCTACATCCAAAAAGCCTCCATATGCTGGTTTGTATGGCACTGGACTTAAAGAGGACCTGTTTTCAAAATCAAACTCAGAATCTCATCTTAGTACGGAAAGTCTGGATGATCTAATACATAGCAGACCAAATTCATAGATTTAAGGAAAGACCAGATAGGTGCATAGACAAGAATATATAATATATAAGAGATTAATTATTTGGTTTTTTGAAGGGAAGTATCATGTTTGGTTGACAACAAGGTACCGACCAAGATATTATGGATCCCTCATTAACTAATGTAAGCAAAATTTTGGCTAGTCTATGTGACATATTCTAATGATATACCTTCTCTGGTCGGAGCACATCAGAATCATGTATTTATTTTGAGCTTTATAAACCCTGAAGAAGACAGCAGTGTGTTGTTCTAGGTCATGAGAAGCCAAAACTAATAGCCCAAATGGCCCGATTCCACCATGAATGGAAGCATCCTTTTCACCACAAAGTTTCTGAGGGTCTAACAGCCAAGAAGGATCAAAGGGTTCCGCTCTCTCCAGGCTTGGTAGCTGAAAATCTATTTCAACATCTGCCTGCTTGGAGGATCAGCATACCAAACCTCAGCCACCATAAAGGAAAATTTTGCAGTCTAACATGTATATAAATTCAATTTGATGACCAAATTAAGTATAAGATGAGAGACTAGCCTGTGAAGTTTTTATTCCTTTGATTTCAATCAAACTTCCTGTCTTGAGTTCTATGTCATGTAGATGAACTTCTTTTCCTCTAAGAGATTCAAGCTCTTCAATGGGCCACTGCACCAGTTGCCTTCCATTGCTATCTAACCACAAAGTCCTTGGGGTTGCCTGACAAACCATAAAATTGAGGTTCTTTTAGCTTGCTTGCACCAGAAACTAATAAAAATTTAACATTTTTATGCAAGAAGAACTAGTTGTCATTCTAATCTACCAGCCAAACAGCAAGATAAATCACCAATGATCATTCATTGTAAATCTTGAGGTGTTTGGATAAGAAAAGTCAAATTTGATTTAAATGCGAAACATGATTCTAACCAAATAATCAGTCAATGTTACTCACTATTTATAAGTGCAAAAAATCTAACAGCTGAGATTCATTTAGTCTTACTATAAATTGTTACTCACCTGAATACCAGCCCACCCCTTTGCAACAGCATCCGACAAGCTATCCGACTCATTCGACCAAGCCCACATGATCCTTCGCTGCTTATTTGCATCAAAGAACGACTTCGAAGCATAATAATTTCCATAATCAATCCTTGACCATAACATATAATTATCCAACTCTTCATCTGGCAGAAAAATATCTTTCTCCACATCATATTTTCCCAGCATGTAGTAGTCTTGCAATGTTTCTCGCAGGCTCATCTTCAGCACATGCTTCACACCGCCTGAATTTGTTGATGTATCCAATCCTTCTCTACCTTCCAACAACACAGGATAGAAATCAGGGCACTCCCACACACCGGAGGCCTTAGATGAGTGTAACAGATGCTCAGCCCTCACCCAATGCACAAAATCCTCGCTCCTATATAAAATGGCTGCACCCATTCCCCTGAGTTTTGCCCCAACAGCTACCCTCCAAAGCCCATCAGCACCAAGCCATCCAGTTGTTGGGTCTCGGAAATCGATTGCATCAATGTCACCAACTGGTGCCATGATTGGGTTGAACTTGGGTTTGGTCCACTCCTGGAGGAATGGATCAGATAGGTTCTTGGGGTAGGCAATGTTCTGGACCTGGCGGTTCTCTGAGTCAATGCCAGTGTAGAGGATCACAGGCTTGTTGCCTGGGAGGATGGTGATGGAACCAGACCAGCACCCATTGATGTCGAACAGTTCGTCACGCTCAAGCGCAAGTTCAAGCTGCACCCAATTGATGAGGTCGGTCGATACCGAATGCCCCCATGTGATGTTGCCCCACAATGCACTGTAGGGATTGTACTGGTAGAAGAGATGGTAGATGCCATTGTAATACATAGGTCCTGATTTTGGTTTGGCGCCAATGACAAGATTTAAAAATCGGTTACACATGAAATACCAAGGAAAAGTAATCCTCATAAGAAAAAATGAGATGAATGAAAGAGATGGAAAGGAAAAGTGAACATATAGGGAGGGGTGCATACCATTTGGATCTGTTCATGATCATGTTGGTTGCCAAAGTTTTCGATGGCATTGGCAATACATGCAAGGAGGGAAAAAAAAAAGGTTAAGAACCAGTCAAGAAAACACATTCAAGCCCAAGTTCAATTGCCAATCAAAAAGACTCAAGTGGATGTATTGATATCTATCATAGGACCATCTTAAGGTGTTCAATGTTAATTCCTTTTATTTTCCTTTCTTAGAACAACCATTGTGGTGTCACCAATGACTTACCCAATGCCTGGGGGAGCAACTCCCCAAGCTTGGACTTAGAATATCCTTCCAGTGACAGAGTGCAACAATTAGGCTATAGCCTTGTTTGCATTAAGTGTGCAAAATATAATTACTTTACTGGTGAGAAAACTTTCTCATCTCCTTAAAAATCTCCAGCCATTTTGGAGATTCTATAGATTAAAACCTGAAAAGACAATTCAGTTACCATCTTACAATCCTATATTATTTTGGCATTGTAGTGAAAATGATGAACGCATTTGGGGTCTAGGATATCGATTAATTTTTTTTCCATTTGTTAATTCCACAGAGAGGGCAGCAATGAATATAATTATATGCTAAAGTTTGAAACAAAACACAAGAAAGTCGAAATATAAGAAATATTTCATACACAATACAACAAAGATCTCGCTGGGCTGATGCTGGTCATCGCTAATTCTTTTGAGTTCATTAAGTCCTTGTAAAAAACAAGGACTGGTTACTGAAACAATTAATTCTATGTCATAATCTAAGCAATATACCAAGGATTTGAAAGATGGAACAAAGAACATACCGTTCATCCAATTCCTAGAAGGTTGGAAGTGATATGCAGTTCTGTATTGCTCATGAATTATGGTTAAGACCTCGGCAGTTTGCGGGTAAATGAAGATCTCTTGACAAGCCTCAACCTCATTCCTGTCAAGGACAAAGGAGTAGGAGGAAAAACAGAGGAAGAAGACCCAACCCAAGGTGGGCAGACGTGGAGTAGCCATGAACAAGAAGGGAAAGAGAAGAATTTTGAGGAAGAACCAGGCTTCAAGTTTCATGGAGCACTTTGCTTAAAGTTTCCTCGACTTGGAGAGGTCATTGTTTAAGCAAAGGTGGGGTCACAAGAACCTCACACTCAACGTAGCCTAGTTGCTTAAGAAAGACTCCCGGTTGGAGTCAATACTTTAAATTTCGATCAATGACATGGCATGTCTATCTGATTGGTTGTCTATGAAGTTGACAATCCTCAGAATCAAAAAGAATAAAAATTAAAAAAAAAAAAAAATGTTTGCCTTGCTGGCATGTCATATGGCATGAAAAGACCAACGCATTACACGCTGGTGTTTCATACACCATACCAAACTATCTAAACTATGCTTTGTATCACTGTTGGTACCGTCACACTCCGTGTCATCACCTTGGCTGGTCGTATGAGACGGCTGCATCTATCTTTAAACTAAGACTTTGAAGCTCCTAAAGCTTTCTCTCTTTTTCCATCCTCTTTAGAAAATTTCTTTCCGTCTTTGTTCCATAGGATTCATAAAAAAAATCTGCTGAAGTACATTTTATCCTTAAAAATCTCTTAAATCAAGCTTAAATCTTTATTATTTTCTTCCCCTTATACATATTCATCAATAAAAGCTTGGGTCCCATTCCCTCCCAATTACAATTAAAAAAAAAAAAAAAAGTCCTGAAGAGTATGCAGAGATTTAGAGATTTGATCCAATCAATTAATAATGGAAACATCAAATGATTGTTTCATTAATCAACTGACATTAAAGTTCAAAATACTGGATTCAGATATATTTAGTATTAGGCACAAAAGCTAATCAAAAATTTACTCTAAAATATTTAACAAACCTATGCCGCTAAGCTTGCTACAATCTTAGAAAAATAAAAGAAATAATAACATGAGCTCATGGCTTAGTAAGGAATCTCCGCATAGATGCATCAGCAATAATCACAACAACAAACATGGTAATAATAATGATGATAATGAGAAATAGTTTTGAAAAATTATGTAAGCAGTTGTATTTAGATTATATGCAAAAAAATCTCAGCAATACTTAAATGCTTACTTAAGCACTTAATCATGACTCATCAAATAATAGTCCTCATACAAGCAGAATATAGATCTTACTTAATTTAATTATTTATTATTATTATTATTGTTATCATAAATTGGACTTGACAAGGTACCCCTTTACTAGCATTGAATGTGGCTACAACAATGCTTTAGCTTACAGTGAGCACATAGCACTTTAGCTTGTGCTTTAGTAATACATCATACTTTATCTTGTGACCTAGCAACTTCATGTTTTAGCTTGTAATTGATAACCTTGTGCGGTTAATTCAACTGCCTAGTTTTAATTTATCTTACTTTTCAATTTTTTGAAAACTATTAATGTAACAAGCATATTACACTTACATAAATTTCAATATGAGGTAGATTTGACTACATTCGAATGTAACCAAGTTTATATCCATCTTCGCCATCCTTGGATCTATACAATTTAGGAATCCCAAAGATGAGAAAAGTGAAAAAGGTAAGGTGGATTTGGAATCTATATAAATCCAAGGGTGAGAGATTATTGGATCCTGCACTTGGCTACATTCGAATGTAGCTAAGTCCAGCTTATTAAAATATACTTAATTTTAAAAATTTATCATAATTATGTCACATAGTATAAGGCTTTATTGTTGTTTGTATGTCGCATAGTAAATGAACGCAAGCATAATTATGCATGTGAATATGTAAGAGAATCCTTATAGCTATTGAGGCAAAAAAAAAAAAAAAAAAAAAAAAATCAGCTATGGATCCACCTAACACTAACGCACTCGATAAACTAAAATTATTTTAATATAATAATACTAAAAAATTAGCATTTCATTGATTAAATGATTAAGTTATAATTTTGTAATAAGAAATAATTTATTTTCTCCAAACTAACACTAAATTTTCTAAAGTCTAAATATGCAGGAATTAATGAAGTAATTTTACCTCGGTTGGGAGAGGCCTCCATCGACCGCTCTAAGTCCAGACTTTTGCCCATAAAAATGAGGCCCATCCCGAGCGAGAAGATATATTTGGATGGAGAAGGGGGTCCAAAGTGTTTGCAGATCCAAGATGGAGATCCTACTCCTAAAGCACAGGCCAGGTAAGGATTAAGATAGGATCCGAGGAGCCACCCTTAGCTGGGACCTACACAGGAGTAGGAGCGGCAAAGGTTTGACCCGAATTAAACGAAAAGCTTAGAGATGGAAAGAGAAATTGAGATAGAGATAGAGATAGAGATAGAGATAGAGATAGAGATAGAGATAGAGAGAGAGAGAGAGGAAATGTTAGAGAGGGAATATGGTAGAGATAGAAAGAGGGGTAGAGAGAGGAAGGCTAGAGAGAGTTTACAGAGAGATGGAGAGAGATTAGTTAGAGAGAGGGAGAGAAAGAGAGAGGAAGAAAGAGAGAGGGATGGGCGAGAGATGAAGAGGGAGGGGGGCTGCACGGTGTGAGCGCCGGGTTGGAACAGGGGCTTCGTGCCGCCCCTTCTCCCGGCATCTCGCCGGACGCTAGGGGAAGGAAGGATGGGAGAGAGACATGCCGTTGCCAGTGACCAAACCAACGATCGGACGAACAAACATCGAGAGAGAGAGAGAGAGAGAAGGGAGAGCCGAGGGGCGGTTTTGGATGCCGAAACAGAGGCAGCCTCTACCCTGTTCAGCGAGCCCCACGACGCTGGAGAATCGAAAACCCTCGGCCGGGTTGGCGGGACCACTAGCACTTCTCCTCGCCGGCGCCTCTCCTCCGCTGCCGGAAGACCAAGAGAGAAGAGGAAAGAGGGCCGGCGGGTGGCGGGGTTCTAGGCGAGGGCAAGTGGGGGCCAGGAAGCGAGAGAGAGAGAGAGAGAGAGAGAGAGAGAGAGAGGCGGAGAGAGGAAACCAGAGGGTTGGCTCCGAGCGTGGGCAGGAACGGCCCTGCTTCGCTCCGGTTCGGTTGACAGCACAAAGAGGGGAGAACAGAGAGAGAGAGAGGGGGGGGGGTGTGGGGGGTGAAGGAATGGATCTTGGGAGGCGGAAGAGTCCATGACACCATGGAGGGAGGAGAGGGGAGAGAAATAGAGAGATCTGTCTCCCTCCTGCGTGGCCACGAGGGGCTATCGCCGCCGGAGCCTGGCGTGCTTATTGGCCTGCAGGCGTCTCGAGGGCCGCGGCTCCGGTGCTCAGGCGGCGCCTCTGCTTCGGCACCGCCCTGTTCACTGAGGTTGGGCTCGCCACTTTCGAACGAATCCAGCCGGACCAGCAGACCAGACCGGGCGCTGGACCGGGCTTCACAGGTTGTGTTGTCTTGATGGATCGGACTTGTTATACACCAACTCATGCCACATGATCAGTGGTGCCCCAAAAGATTTTAGAATTAACTGTGATCTCTTGATAGTATTATATATATATATATATAATAATTTTGAATTGAACTATGTTCTCCCTCACAACAAAAGATTCTAATTTTAGTTTTTGGATGATGCGTTCGCAAGTATTTGGTTTGGCTCTCTCTCTCTCTCTCTCTCTCTCTCTCTCTCTAGGATGAAAAAAGAGAGAAAAAAAAAAAAAAGAAGTGTGCCAATGTTACATACAAGTCTAGGTAACAAATAATTTGCATTTTAAACTAAAAGGCAATTTATCAATTATTTAACAATATCATTAGCTGTTAACTATCAATCATGTCTACAACAAAACTTGCATGATGAGCCTTTAAAAAAACAAAAGAAAAAGGAATCATTGAGCTGCCTATGGAGCATTTGAACATTGGATTACTCTCATATCTTATTAATTAGCTATTAACCATCAATCATATCTATTAGATAAATAAATAAATGAAAATCATCTATCATATTTCCAATCAAAACATGCATGAATAGTTCACTTATAAAATAAAACTTTTTTTTTTTTTTTTTTTTTTTGTTTTTCTGAAAACAACATCATTCTTGCTCACCCAAGCCTCACCATTGAATGGTTGTAATCTAACAGGCTAATACTTAATTGGACAAAGGTTATTTCCAACAAGTTGTGAATATTATTAATATGATATTCAAGAACTTAAAGGAAAAGACAAAATAACACCATTTGGCTATCTGATCTTGGTCACATGCTCCTAGAAGCAATCCCTGGATGACTTGCTTTTTTTTTTTTTTTTTTTTTTGAGAAAAGAAAAAAATATTAGATTTTGGATCAACCGGGTTGTGCGATTCCAAATGGTTGGAAAGTGAAAACTAGATGTTTATGGTCATAATATGAATCGAGTTATGATGCTTGGAATCTTTGGGTTGGCCAAGTCTTAGATCCCAACACTGACCATGTGACCTGGGGGACAAAAGAAGACTGCTGGCAATCTGGTTGCCTTAGGTCTAGTCAATTGGCATCCTCCAAGTTCATGCACGTCCGTGTTTTTCGCCATTATTTTTGTCGGATGTGCCTTTCCCATTGCTAAATGGACCTTAATTTTAATTTATCTGTCCATCTCTTCTTCCTCAGATCTTGCATGTGGTCATTATTTTATTATAATACCAGTCCTGAGTACAGCTAAAGTGCTTTCTTAATTTTTTTATTTTTTAAAAAATTAAACTTTAATTTCACTCGCTGAAAACTGCGCATTTAATGCATGCTTGTAGCCTCTAATATTATTTTTTTTAATATTTTTAAACTTTTTTTATTTATTTATAACATTATTTACGTACAACTAAAAGTATTATAGCAAAAACCCATCAATCTTAAGGTGAAAGCTAAATTTTGCACAAGTATCTGTTCAAGTTGCAACTTAAATGGGTAAATTAAGTTAATTGCCAAGCTTCAATGGATTGACAAAATATTTTTTCCTTGCTTTAGTGCTATCCCACCCGTAAAATTTCAATCTAAAAGGAATGGCAGGATCATGATAGGCAAAGTAACATTGGATTGTTTTAAGTTACATTTTGGCATAATCTAATTTAAGTCGGCAATAGGCTAGTTTGAAGTGAAACCTTGCCACAAAAATAGCAACCTGTTTAGCTCATGACATCTTAGCAGCCCTTTCAACTATGTTGAGATTTTTTGCTTGTATCTTATGCCTCAATCTACCATCTTATGCAGATACGATACCCATTGCAACCTAGAGATATATGGCTAGTAGAATTGTACAAATGTAATACTAGTTGTAGCGTAGAGATTTATGGCTAGTGGCACCTTATAGATGTGACACTGATTGCAGTCTAAACTGGTGGATAGATGTGATGCAAGTTTAGAATTTGGGTAAGGTCAAACTAAATTTATAACATTGGATGCAAATTGATTGATAATCGATATGATGTAGTCTAATGCTGTGAAAGATAAAAGTTGATAATAAATTTTCTTTTATTTGACACATGGTTTAATACATGATTTTATGGTATAGTGTTTGCATCATCAGTTGATTAAATTCAAAAATGATTTATGATCTCTAGGGATGCATGCTATTTTTTGAAAATATGATCTTTTTGATTTTTTTAATGAAAAATCAACTTTATTAGATAATCAATTGAGTGATGGAAATATTTCTCAAAAAAAGGATTTTACAATAATAAAGAAATTTTTTAATATATCTTTTTTAAAATATGATTTCTTTTTCTTGTTAGATAAATTTTTTTTGAAGGAGAACTTTTTTTTGAGGTACAAGAAAGGAGACTATTTACATTCTCAAGTAGCAAACACCTTGCTCATTAGCCTCCAAAATTCGCTAGAGATCTATTGAAAAACTCTCTCTAAAGAAGAATCTATGAGATTGAAGCCGCAATATCTGCAAGATGATTTATGCCTATAGTTGAAATTAGACAGAGAGGATGTCTCCACTCTAAGCTTCTTAAGTAGAATATGAAAGCTATTAGCACCACCATTAATTCAAGCTATAATGGTAGCAGGGTTACCTTTCAAAAATGATCTCATCACACTGGAACAAGTCTATTCCCAATAAAATTGCTTACCAAACTGTATTCAATTTAGTAGATGGAACTGAACCACAAAGGATAGATGTGATTACAGCAAGAAGAGTTTTCCTAATATGATCTTGAAACATAATTCCAACTCCTGAAATGGTTCAATGATTTGATCTATCAAAATTAATCTTTCTAAGCTCTAGTTGCGGAAGCTGCTATGGAATGAGTTTTGAGGAAGGCCTTGGAACTCAAAGACAAGGGCTATCTAACATGCCAACATCTATAATATTTGAGATAAGTTCTGAGTAGAAGGATTCTTGCACCAAATAATGTGCCTACCTAACAGTATGATTTGAGCTATATATATATATATATATTTAAAATACCTTATTATTCCTTTTTATTTCGGTCAACCATAGTGGGTAGACCTGCAAAATTTTTTTTTGACTCACCTGGAAACATCACTGCAGATCAGAAACTCATAAACATCTTGCAGAGATTAAAAAAAAAAAAAAAAAATTAAAGTTTTGATATCTTTATAGCAGCATTTATATATCAGGTTTGATCAGCAAGAAACCGTCGGGAGACCTCCTTCAAAAAGGCTTCTAAACAAAGCTTCTAAATTTCAGGGAAGTTAATCATAGAATTATGAACCTCAACCGCTTGTTTAACAATGACCTTAGAGTTGTTGCCTTGCTCCCAGCCATGGGTAACATCTTGAGGAAAATATTGCGCTAGATGGTCAACAGTCAACCGTTGAAAAGACAAATCCCACTAACCTTCGCGGCCAACAATGAAGTTCGGTGGCTTGCACATCATGTTTGACCGGTTATATATATATAATTAAAAAATGAAGATAAAAATAAAAAAACTTATTTTTTTATAATAAAAAAGTTAAATTTACAAAGAATAAATGAAGAGAAATAAATGGTCTTCATTTTTTCTTTCTTTCTTTTTTTTTTTTCTTTTTAAATAAAGATCATAAAACTGTTTTTCATTCTCACCCTCTCTCCATCAAACTAACTTCCATTCAAACATATCTTTAAAAAAAGAAAAAAGAAAAAATAAACTAATAAAGGGTTAGCCAAGCATAGAACTCTGGCACGAGAGCGGGGCACGCCACCTCTCTGAGCCGCGGAGAGGAGATGGAGGTAAGAGGCCTCTATCAACTCATTTGGCTCTGCCAGCGTGCGACGTCCATGTGCAGAAGGCGGTTCTGAAGGCCGTACAAGCAAGCAACAGGGACAAGAAAGAGGGGTTTGGCCTTATAAAACAATAGTTTTTTTAGAAGGAAACTTTTGAAACAGGAGTCAACGTACCATTACAGCAGCAGTATAGAGGGATGATGAGGAATGGAAGAGGAGTCCCTGTTTTCGTCCTTCTGCTTGTTCTGATCTTCTTCTTCTCTTGCTTCGTGCTTCTCCATGCTGCCCAAGTCCCCGACTCCATTTCTTCGGGTGGTGTACTTTTCGCTTTGTTCCTTTTGTTCTTGGTTTATTATGGATGAAAGAACATTAAAAAAAAAAAAAGGTTCATGGCGCTACTCTTAATTTGATTCTTTGATGGGTGTCGGATTGGTAGTACTCTGTTCCTTTTGCTCGTAGGTTAATTTGGTTGAAAAGAAAAGGGAAGAAATACCGGGAAAAAAAAAGGGAAAACTTTTTTTTTTCTTGAGCTACTCGTTATTGTCTACTGACAATAAAAGCCTCAAAACGTTTATTATATGGCGTTGGAAAGTTAGTGATGTTAAGGTTCGGATGATATTTCGTGCTCGAATGAGCTTTTAGATAATAACTTTGAGTTGTTAAATGGGAAACGGATTTATATTTAAAACATTTTCAATCTAAAGCATCAGAAATTTGTTCCTGGTTGGTTGCACATCAAGGTGGTTTTTTTTTTTTTTGGTCTCTCTCCAAAAGTTTTCATTTCGTTGTTTTTATTATTTTTATTGTTGAAATACAGCTATATAATTCTTCTTTGTATGCTCTCTGGTGCTCCAGAAAATATGCGGGAAAATAGAGGAAGAAACATGGTTACTGTTGAGAAATTAAGTGGCGGCGGCGGCGGCGGCGGCGGCGGTGGTGGTCGTGGAGGAGGTGGTGGTGGCAGCAGTGGAGGATCATCTGGTGGTGCTTCCGGAGGCCGCGGATCATCTGGTGGAAGTGGAAGGTCAACACCAGCTGCCGGAGGAGGTGGAGGCAACGCTGCTCGCAGGAGTGCAGCGAGAAGAAACTCCAATCACCCCTTTGCCATATTCCTTTATGCCACTGCTTTCTGGACTGCCATTCTGGCCTCTATGTAGGCATTAGTTGTTGCTATAGAAACATGCAGCTCTCTAGCTTGGCATATTAATGTCGTTTCTAATGCTTATTGATAGATTGGTAGAATCGGCATTTTCTGAGGTACAATGGACTTTGTATATGTGATCAGACGAGATCTTAAGAATGCAATCTAATTTCTGGAAAGTGTCTTAATGTTTTAAGGGTATCTCTCTTTACCAGCAACTCGTTATTATATCACAGAAACCACTTACAAGTAATTTGTTGGTGCTAAAAGAATAAATATTTTAGTGATATAGATGTGAAGTACTGAATTCTCCATCATCCAGGAAAAACAGATCAATTTCTCGGCGGTTCCGTCCCCCAAACACCCAAAAAGATTAGTCTGGTGTTTAATCGGTGCAGGATTAAATATATGCCCACATATCTCTGCTCTCTACCGCTCTGACTCCCCAGCTCCATGGTTTCAGCCTTGAGGTAGTCTCCTCTTTTTCCTGCATTATTGAAATATAACTTCTCTTATTCCATAACTAAATCATCCTTTCTTCCGCAAGAAGAATAATGCAATCATAGGACAATACAGAAAGGAACATGACAACAACTGGGAGATTGAAATTGGATGGTGGTGAAAGCTGCAGCTCTGGTGGTGGTCGTAATGGGAGATCATCTGGTAGAGAGCAGGCGGTAGTGGAAATCTGGAACACGAAGAATCATCTGGGAGCACCTGGAGGTGCTGTTCAACACCACTGGAATGTAACAAATGGCACCACCAATCATCCCCTGGCCATCACTCTTGCTGACTGCTTTTGGAGCTACCATTTTTCTTGCCTCTGTATGGATACATGTACTCCAGGAACAGGGTTAGAACACATTCCAAAAGATGGTAGGTGGTAAATAGAGCACATAGGCTTCTTGCTTAGCATAGTTGTCTGAAGGGATCAGTGATAGGTCTAGGGAATTAGAACTTCGATGATACGACAGACCTCATACAAATGATCTTCGTGACAATATTTCAAAAAGAATGCAATCTGAAACTCTGCAATTGTCTGCAATTTTATGGTGAGCGCTGCTTACCTATAGTTTCCTGTTATGTCACATAAATCACTTGCAATTAATTTTTTTTTTTTTTTTTTACAAAAATGAATTGTTGAATTCTCTGGCATACGGGTGAGAAAAATAAAACATCAACATTTCCTCCCCTTCTCGCTGCTCACCAACACAATCGAGCTTCAGCTCCCAAAACCAGCAGATAAAATAAGAACACTGCACATTTCAACATGTAGAGATTAGAGAGTTATGCATGGCACCCCCTTCTCATAGCAGTCCACATCAAGGCACCACAGCATGTATCAGTTCAGGTGGATGAGGGGAGAGCACGTTATGAGTGAAGGTCTGGGCTCCTTGAAAGATTCATAAGGGTGGTTTCCCCGGAATACTTCAAGCAGGGCTTCCATTGGCAAGGCTCGCAAGGACTCGATACTCCCTTTGCTTGGCACATCTGGTACTGACTTCACTGGGGTCTCACTGGTTGGCTCATATTCCTATACATTGTAACTATTAAAATACTGAAAATGTAAATTAATTGGTCCTTGCACAAAAGAGGCAGTTGCCATCCATTTCGACTTTGGAAGAAAAATTGATGGATTTGGAACTACCTTGTCAATGTGGCTGAAAGTATTTACTGTGTGCTGTTTCATCTCACCAGCCTGCTCGTTATGATCCTTCTGCAGCTGCTGCAAGGTCCCAGTATGAGATTCCACTTCTGCTATCACTTCTGATACTGATTCATGGTTGTGCTCCGTTATTCCTGTACCAAGAATAGTCATCAAGTAACAGGAATAGACAGAAATAAGTTTGCTTGCATTTGATGTCCCACATTTGGTCTGTGGCATTAAAATAAAAAATAAGTGATCCCAGAAGTCAGAGTTTATTGAGATGAGTACATAGCATCCTTGCTTTACTCATCAAAAAACAGCAGATACATTATTACGAGGTGGAGTAACTCACTCTCAATCTGTTGTAGGATAACTTCACTGCTCTTGGCAACATATTCCTCTACCGATGTCCGTGCTGATGCAACCTTGGCCTCATAGTGGTCATTATTCTCGGCAGCATTCCTGGATGAAAACCTCCCAGCTAGTTATTAGACTGATGAAACGATTAAAAGGGGTAGACAGATGATTAATGGAGCACATGACCTACCTCACAAATGCCTCCATGACTGTAACATGTTTGTTGCTCATCTCAATAAAAGATTCATGTGTCTTCTTCCAATGTTGTGAAGCAGCATCAACAGTGCTAACACTGCAATGTTTTAAATTATCATGCATTTAGGAAATACAAGAAAGTGACATGAAAATTGTACAGGTAAATGAAAAAGAGAGATCAATATCTGGTCTTAAGGACAAACCACTTTTGGAGAAGAACTTCCATTCGACAATGTTTAGCAGCAGAGAATTCACTGCCATCTTTGGAATCATTCTCCGCCTGCATGGCTAATGTTTCCCATTTTCTCTTGGCATCAGCTGTAACACATTCCATTAATGATGCATGACCATCCAAAAATGTCTTGCTCCCCAAAGCAGCATCTCTCAAACCAGTGAGCCTTGCATCAACCTGCAAACTGTTATAAGCAAATCTTGCCAAAGACAACTGGAGAATAACAGCTAGTATAAGGAGGAAAAAAAGAATCATCGCATACCATCTCTTTCTGTCGATGCATGTGGCTAGACAATAAACTCCTAATGTCTGTCAGAAGCTTATCTGATTCAGATCTCGACTGCTCCTGCTTAGAATGCACCAAGATAAGATCTTCTTTCTAATATAATCACATATATGGGATCAGATTTAAAAAATTCTATACCTCATAGGCTATCTGAAAATCAGCAATGCTCTTCAATTGAGCTTTATGCACCAGATCTGAATGGTTCTGCAACTTCTTAGATTCCTCTTGAAGTTTGTCAAGAAGTCCAACAATAAAGTTCGACATGCCCTTCACACAATCCAAACTAACACGAAATCTCTGCACCATTTTAAATCAACAAAGTTAATGGACAAAAGAAAAAAAGAAGTCTGTCTTAAGAATGATAACAATAGAAATCCACGTTGAAAAAGGAAATGCATAACAAACCTTACGAAGTTCATGAGTGAAATCTGCAATCTCTCCTTGATGATTTGACAATGTACCTTGCAGATCACCAAAAATGATCTCTGCTTCCCTTCCTCCTGTACCTAATAACTGATACCAAAGCAACAGGCATGGAAGAATAACTCTGCCAAGAGATGGTGCATGAGAAAATTGCAGTATCTCTTAGGTTCAGTTAGCTTAGACAATCACCTGATCGAGTGAGCAACAATTAGAAGAAGTCAGAGATGACATCTCTTCCAGGCTAGCATTTGCGCATGCTTTGTGCATGCGGACAATATTTTGGATTGCTTCTATATGAGATATATACAAAGACCTTGAAGCTGACACCTTCTTCTTCAATTCTGATACCACCTAAATGCAGAGTTTCATCACTCAAAGAGAACCAAATTATAATAATCAAAATAGTTTAAGGCGAAGGATCTGTCAACAGGACAAGAGCACCTCTTTATGAATAATATATGCGCACACCTCATCATGGAAATTTAAAGAAGAATAACAGAATTCTTCAATGCTCTGGAGGTGTTCCTTTTGTTGAGCCATGGATGCAGCAACAGTATTGCAAAGTGCACTTATTCTTTCAGTGAGATCTGCTTGACAATTATTCACTATTGATTTGTTTGCAGCATTTAATTGGTCCTCTCTTTCTGTAACCACATAGGAATGAAAAATAATTCCATTATCATAATTATCACATACGACAAACAGGGTGTGAGAGTGATCAAAGCATGGAGGGCTACCTATTTTTGAAAATAATGAGGCATTAACTTGAACAGACTTCTCTAAGTCAGCCTGCAAAACACGAGCTTGATGTGCCAAAGCATTTTCTGTTTCATACATTAAGAAATATTAGCATGATTAAGAAATTCACCCAAGAGAAAAAAATAAATAAATAAATAAATAAATATATATATATATATATCTAGATTTCCACAAACCTGCCTTCATCTGTTCTGATATTACAAAGTCCTTTTCCTTCAAAGTGTATTGTGCTTTCCTCAGTTCTTCTTTTGAAGCCGCCAATAATCTACTAGTGTGATCCAAACTTTTCTGCACATCTCATAATCACTACAAGTAGATCAAGAAAAAGATTAAAAAACAAATAAGGAACAAATGACAGTTTAGATTACCGCGGTTGCATCAAGAATTTTACTCAGATCAGCAGAATGTTGAAGCTCAGCATCATACTTTTCTTGCAGATCCTCAACTTGCTGCAAACCAAAGCAAAGGAAAAACAAAAAGGATATTGAAAAAACAGAAAATAGAACACTTGAACAGCATTTGATACAAAACAACCACATGGAACAAAATAGCAAACCTTCTGATTGGTTTCCAGCAGGATTCCTATCTGCTTGATCTGATCTGCCATTGCCTTATCCGCCAAAACAAGGGGCAAAAGTGAAGATACCATATGTAAGCAACTAAATTGTTGAACATCAGTGTAAAACACCACAGTCAAGAAAAGAAACACTTTAACAAAACAAAGAGACACTTAAAAAACAAACAGTTAAAGAAAGAAAGAAAGGAAGGAAGGAAGGAAGGCATTCGGTGTATCAAAATGGACAATCCAGGGGAAAACTGCTTCATGTATTTAAGTTTTGTATGAAGTATGATAAGGCCAATACCTTTCTCTCACTCTCTTCCTGGTAGTAACGTTCTTTCGGTATATAAACTCCAACTTTCTCACGAGTAGCATATATCTCTGAAGGTAGAAAAAGTTTTGGAGAAAAATTAATGACAGTTCAGAGCCTAAACATCAAAAACAATAACACAAGATACATTATCAACCAAAAAATATATACCAGCTTTAAGCCGCTCAATCTCCCCATAGAGCTCCTTGATCAATGTTGATTTTGTCATTTTTTGGTTTACCTACAAAGTACATACAAAAACAAAGCTGAAAACCTGAAATTAGCATATGCAGATAATCGTAATAAACAAGTATTTTTCTCAACAATTTGGATCAATGAAAATGTGAAAAGCCCATTAATCAAACTCGGATAATCAAGTTGCATAATGTTGCCATCAGAGAGGAGTTTAGGTTTCATCAAAATTGATTAAAATCTCTAGATATTATGACCAATAGCATTGCAATTTATTAAAATAAGGCAGCACTAAGCAAAAATCTTTTCAGGCCACCACCAAAATCCCTTTGTGGTAAATATAGGACCTAAATCTGAGTTTTGTCCTTAAACATAGAATAGTGATGTTTGAAGAGTTCCCTTTCTTGAAGCATATGTGATACCCCAAAGTTTAGTCCCACATTGGATGGAAAGAAATGTGTCATGTGCTTATAACTCAAGTCCACTTGCTACCCATTAACTTCCACTCGAGTTTTTGGGTCACGTGGTTTCGATCCATTAGAAGTTAATTGGGCTAACGGATGGGCTTGGGGCATTACAAATGATATCAGAGCTGACCCGAGTGTGCAGAAGTTGGTAGGCATGAGGAAATGGCTACCCATTGGACGGTGGTGGAGTCCCGCCATAAGGTGGAGTCCTGCCCTTGCAGCACCAACGATCCGACTCGGGGTAAATTCTGGCTAGCTTGTGGCGTGCGACGAGGATTATAAGGTGGGGAGATTATGATATCCCAAAGTTTAGTCCCACATTGGATGGGAAAGAAATGTGTCATGTGCTTATAACTCAAGTCCACTTGCTACCCATTAACTTCCACTCGAGTTTTTTGGCCACGTGGTTTCGGTCCGTTAGAAGTTAATTGGGCTAGCGGGTGGGCTTGGAGCGTTACAATATGGATAGGAGATGTAGGAACCAGAAAGATAGCTGCTAGACATAAATGCCTCATAACAGTTTTTAGAACAATCGCACAATGTCACAAGGCAAAATGCATGGCAAAACATGTGCGGAGCTTGATGAATGTGAGACAAAGACTCAGAAATGCAAATGTATTTTCATCACCCAATTGTAATTGTCAACTAGAGTATATAAGAGTTAAGATCGAGTAAAGCTTTTATGGCCTAGTGTTATAAATCATCTAGGAAACTTAACCATGCAGTGAACATCAGAATCTCAGCTTGCAAACTCAAACACATCATGCATTACGATAATGAGAAAGGACAATTCATTAGATCAACAATAGAAAAGCTTAAATCAAATTTATAGCACTTAACTGTGAAGACACATAAAGCAGTTGAACTTAGTAATGTATTCAATAGCCATAAAGCCTTGTCCCGACTATTTGGCAACAGTTATATTCAACAGCAAGCAAAGGGGAATAAGAGAAGCAGATCCTATGGATATCGGAATCTGGGATGGTATATAATACCTCAGGCCTGTTCTTTATATTCTTCGCCCTGTGAGCATAATCTAGTGTACTAAGTGTTTCCTCAAGACAGTGTATCGATGGTGAAACTGTTGCAATTATGCATGTCTTAGTCTTCCCGCCCAGCGAATCACGAAGTAGCCGTGTGAGCTTGCTGTCCCTGCATAGCCAAGAACCAGCTTCAGAGTGTAAATTAAAAAGACATTAGCCAAAATTAGGCAAGCATAACTTCAAAGTCAGGATAATAATGGAAAGTTGAAACCTGTAGGGAATGTACCCAACATGTTCAACAAGAGCATTAATAACACGCCCAAGAGTGAGTAAACTTTTGTTAATCTCTCCAGCTTCTCTTGCACGGCCCTGAAGATAAAATATCAGAAGCAACAGACAAAAGCCACAAGTAAATTTAGGGAGTTAAACAAAAAGAGAAACATCATAAACACATCAACCATCCAGACCATAGACATACAGTAACCATGGGGAAGATTTGACATAGCAAATTATACCTCCCTGGCACCTGAGCGGGAAATATTTTCAGACCCAGCCAGATCAACCAGATTTAATTTCCCACACTTTATAAGCTCTTCACCTTCTGGAGTCGCCTCTTTAATGTGAATGGTAATAGAAAATAAAGAATGAGATCGACTGAAATGATGACACAAAATATTTTTATAAGCAGAAAATACAGAAATGATGTTTGAAAAAGAAAAAAAAAAAGAAAAGGAAAAGAAAAGAAAAGAAAGGAGGAGGACGAGGATAAACAGGGACCTGGATTGTTTGTTTAATAAGGTCTCTGCAGTTCGACGTTTTGCAGACCCCTTCTCTAAAAGAGTAAAAATTTCCTGTGCATTTGTTACTATTTCTTCCTCTAAACCTCTAACAAGAACACCTCCTTTTCCATCCTCCATCAGAGGTAGTGGTTTTTTCAGCCTATCCTCGGATGTGAATTTTGATAGCTCCTCTGGAGCAAGCAAATCAGTAATTTCCTCATTATACAATTCGAGAAAAGTAACTCTAACACTGTATTCAGCATTTTGACTTTCTAATGTATCAAAAATCTGTTTGACAACTCGAGGTATGACTCCTGCATCTGAAGGCAGAGGACCTTTAGGTCCACACTGCAAAAACAGTTTCAACATGGAGTCAAATTTCTGGGGATGCAAAGAATACAAGAAATATAGAAAGTTGAGAGAACAGCATAAGTGAGAAGATGTGTGACTTTTAAAAAGAACAAAAAAATGTATATAAATAGTAAAACCTACCTTAGGTCCTTTGCAATCACCTTCCATTGTGTAGGTTTTGCCTGTACCAGTTTGACCATATGCAAAAATGGTGCAATTGAAGCCCTCGAGGACCTCATTGACTATTGGAACTATAGCTTGCTCATACAAATCTTTCTGCTTAGTTGAGGGACCAAAAACCTGCACAAATAGATGTCTTGTACCTCCTCATGCTCAAAGAAAGATGATCATGTCTTATTAAAAAAAAAAAAATCTTATTAAAAAAATCTTAAACTCCATGTAAAAACCTGAAATTTATGTAAAAGTCAACATCTATGACAATTTTTATGTTGACTTGTTCCCATTGCTCAACCATCATTTGTCAAAAGACAAGAGTAGTCCAACCATAGACAATAACAAAATAGATGTAATACCATACCCAAAAATCATTAATTCTACAGCCTTGTCCATACAATTGACTTTTCAAGTTAAAAAAAATATCTTTATTCCGATACAGTTTACAGTCTCCATCAATAAAGACCCGATTGGAAGAAGTCTGGGCAACAAGTTCATCATAAGACACAGGACCACAACTATCAAGTAGAATACATGAAGGGCATGATTCTGAATAAATTATACCCAATGGTCTTTGTGTTCAATAAAAATGGCGAAATGGCATCAAATTCTATTCAGGAATTAGTTACAGTCAATCCACCAGTCCGACGCTAAAAGGGAACACAAGAAATGGGTCTCGGTCTCATGTCTTGAGAAAAGTAAGCAAAGCAACAGGAATTTTATCATGAAATTAGAACAACCGAACCCTGCCACAGTAAAAGAAGAAAAAAAAAAAAAAAAACATAGAAAAGGAACAAAGCTTGCCTTGTCGAACGTGAAAACTCTATCCATCTGTTTGCCGGCAATGGTATGCTTGATCGCCACCTCACTCTGATGCTCGTTGCAGGTCACGACTTGAGGCACGTTGCTCGTCTGCTCCTCCTCGTTGGACGGCCTACCCAAAGGAGCAAACAAGATACGAAATTTAAGAAGAAGAGATCAAATCCAAAACCGAATTCCATTGAGCTTCAAAGATGATGACCAAAACAAAAACCCTAATCGCAGGTCGATCAAATGAAAACCCTGAACTTGATGGGATACCGGCAACACCTGCAGCGGAGGAGGACCTGAACGTTCACGGCCTTGTCCTTATCGCGGCGAGACGCCATCTCGGGGAAGGGTCAGAGATGGATGGATAGATCGGCCGGAGAGGAGACAAAGGTGTGATTTTTTTCGTTTTCGTTCTTGCACTAAAACTTGCTTCTGTTTTCGTTCCGAAAGAAGGTGAGATCGAGGAAGCGTTAGTCTTGCTGGCTGACGAGCGCCGATTGTTTTGGTAATATTACGAAATCGTATAAAAACGGGCACTTGCTCTGCCGACTTCTTGCTCACCCATTCTATCCAATATATATATGTATATATAAAAAAGGAATATGATAAATTTTGTTCTTCGTTGTTATGAAAACCTTTTCAAGTGCTTCCTTGTTGACGTCGCATTTCGTTCGTATTACGATGAAAGACTCAAATTGTGGATCAACAAGGCAACTCCAGATGGCCATCCCTTGGTTACTCATCTTTAGGTTAGTGATACCCACTATTTGGTTGAAGCTGAGGCTTGGTGGGAGAAGTTAATGAAGAAAAAAAAAAAAAAAAAAAAAAAGAGAAGTAGAAGGGAGAAGAAGAGATTAAACTTCTTCCGTCCAAGGGTATGGAATATATTTCAGTGAAAAAGAATGGATGGTCGCAGCAATCATCTCATGTTTCAGTGAAGAAGCCGAAAAGCCTGTAAAGAATACAATTTTTTCTTCGCTTAATAATAAAAGAATTTAGGAGAGACAAGGAACTATTTTTCCATATTCTCCACCATCTAAGAACTCTTCCACAAACTTCTCTAGATTAAACTGCCCACGGGAACACCGCACGGCGTTCACAACCTCCTGAAACATTGGGACAGTGCAAGGAAACGACAGCCCATTCCTCTGCTCAAACCCATACTCCATGGAGGCCTTCTCCAAGAGCATGCTAAAGAGTAGATATCCTGGTGGTGGTGCTTTGGGCCGCGAAGAAGGCTTTATACCACCGGGCACCTTCATCCACTTGGCAAATTTCATCACTGGCTCCATTTTGAAAGTAGACTTCTCCTCCAGGCTTGGTAACTAGCCTGTAGTCTTAAGCTAGCAAAGTGTTTTAAGGTCTGGAATCAAGAGAAGCTCGGAGGTTGATGAAATGCCTTTTGGCAATGAATGGAACGTGAGAATCGATAGTATTTATAGGGTGATAATGAGAGAATTCAATCAGAGTTGAGAACAAGATAGCAAAGTTGTTTGATTAAGGCATGCAACAGTCTCCAAATCAAATGCAGGTGGAGTTGGTTGAATTCAAAGGTTGCTATGAAAGCTACTTCAAACATTATTTTAAACACTGAGATTGTCATTCAAATAGATACCATGGCCTGTTAGTTTATGCCTGTTAATGAAAATAATCCATCTGCGATAAAAATTGTTAGTTTACTTCGGTATGTTTGAAAATTCCAGGTCCTTTGACGTCTACTTCGTTGTTAATGATAAATTCCAGTACATTTTCCAGGAATTTTTCAAGTCTAATATTCAATGATATTTAACTAAAGCAAATCAGAATGTTTGTCCCCTGTGATGGTTGGAGAAATTAGTACGGCGAGGGTGGAGAGAGAGAGAGCTTAGAACGTTGGTGGCTTTAATTGCACAACCGTGACGCGATTCAAGTCTGGCCTACCCTTCTGATCAAACTCATTCACCAGTCTCCCTCGAGCAGCTGAAGAGATGACACGCCAAGGTTCATGATCTCCAAATCGACTGTAATGAAGATAGCGTAGTTAATTATTCTAATGGTACCATTATTAAATTGAGATAACACTTGACTCTAATAAATCGCGACGACACCTCATGATTTTTATAATCCAGCATCGAGGAATTATCTAATCAAAATAATGCGCTTGTTGTAATTGCTATTGAAATCCATTATCCATGACGTCAATACAGTTAAAAATTTAAACAAAATCGCTGCCATCGTGTCCTTCTTGCAGGATACTTCTTGCAGTTGCTGCAGCCACTGGCAACAGTCATGGTCATGGGATTATTTCACACCACATCTAAACAAATAAATTGGGAACGCAATTAAAACCCCGTGTCTGACAATGGCTAATGTCCGTAGACGCATTGCGTCATAGTCGATAATTAAATCTCATGTTTGCCGATTGCTTACGTTAACACATTTTGACATGGTCTATGAAAGTGTCGTGCTTGAACGGCCAAATGTAACAGCGGTCCAGATCTTTTTACCATATTATAAGAAGAAACAAATACGGTGTTTAGAAAATCCAATAGGATTGAGCATGGAGAAGTACTGTCCTATGCACGTACTCCCTTCCTGAAAGCTTATACGACTAAGTATTAACCCAATTTTTTTATAAAAAATAATAAATAATAAATAACAAAAACAGCAATTATTAGGAGGGGAAGAAGGCATACGAAAGTAGTTACAAATGACAATTTTCTTTAGTTAACTTAACAGTTTCTCAAATCTGTTTCTTTATAAAAGAACTCATCTCTTTGTTCATAACCATTGTTTTTTCTGCAGACTTCTTCCTCTTTGCTGCTTTCATATACCTGAGAGGCTCATATTTCACACTCTGAGTCATATAAGCGCATAAGCAACTGTGTCTATATACTATAGAGTTGTCCATAAAGATGCTCCTACACCATATGTAGTTTTCTTAGATTGCATCTCTGCCTTGAACAGAGTTAGCGAATCTTGTGGCTCTCTTTCTAAAGCTTGTACTTCAAGCTCTATCTTCTTGCTGACACCGTGATCCTTTATTTGATTTTCAATAGTTCTTTCCTTCTGGTTTACCATATCAGACTCATCAAATGTAACATATCTAATAATCATAATCTTGAGCGATCTTGGATCTTTTATACACTACAATTTGTAACCCTTCATCCTAATGCAATAATTAAGAAGAATATACTTTCGTGCCCTTTGTTTAGGTTTTTCATCTTTAACATGAGCATATTCAGGACAATCAAATATTCTCAAAATAGAATAACTAATAGGTTGATTGGGCCATACTTTCTGAGGAATCTTCAAATTAATATTAGTTGATGGTGACCGATTCACCAAGAAGCTTGCTGCATTCACTGCTTCAGCCCAAAATATTTTCTTGAGTCTAGCATTAAAGAGCATATAAAGGGCTCTCTCCGAGAGTATTCTTGCCATCAATTTTGCAACTCCATTCTGCTGTGGTGTTATCCATACAGTGCAGTATCTCACTATACTTTTATTCTTGTAGAACCTATCAAATTTGCCTTTGCATTATTTTAAGCCACTATCTATGCAACGACTTAATTTTTCGTCCAATCTTTTTCTCTATTACAGCTTTCTATTACCTGAATTTAACAAATACCTTATCCTTGTGTTTCAAGAAGTATATCTAGACCTTCATTAAATAGTTATCAACAAACATCAGAAAATATCAATGTCTACTCATCAATGCATGAGGGCTACGTCCTTAAAAATCTGAATAGATATAGTCTAACATCCCTTTCAAATAGTAAGTACTATCATTAAACTTCATCTTGTTTTACTTTCCATCTATGCAATGCTCATAGAATTCAAGCTTACGAGTCTTTACATCATCAAGAAAACTTTTCTTGGACAATTCTAACATTTCGCTCTCATTTATATATCCTAACCAAATATACTCTATCTGATTGACATTCTAGTCTAACAACTCTATAAATAAAGAAACTGCAATAGTGTTGATAATAGTGCTTTTGATTATGCGATACAAGTTATTCACCAACATTTCCTTAATCACCACAAAAGCACCCTTATAGATTTTCAACACGCCATTCTCACCTTATATTTATAACTCTGATCAAAATCAAGAGTATCCAAAGAAATCAGGTTTTTCATCAGCTCTAGAACATGCTAAATCTTCAGAAACCTTACAACGCTATCAAACATCTTAATACGAATTATTCCAATCCTAACAATACTTGTAGCTTTGTTGTCACCTAAGAGAACTTTCTTCACCTTAAATTGATATGTAGAGAATTAACTTTTATTAGAAGCCATATAAAAAGAACAATCGAAGTCAAGATTCTATTCATTTCTAAAATTACTGGCACTGACTGAGAGTGCCTCACTTTTTACATCATTGGAGCTTTCTAAAGTATTCTGTTCAGCTATGCTAGCTCTAACTTTATGATCATTTTTATTCACATTCTTTTCTTTCTTCTTTGAACAATTTATCTTAATGTGCCTTTTCTCGTGACAAAAATAATAACAAAGTTTCTGAAATCTTGATTTTTCTCTACTGTTTGAATCTTTCTCTTTACTTCTACCTCTTACAACCAAACCTTTTCCTTCATTCTTCATAATTCCTGAATATCCTTCTCTTTATCTTCCAAAATTGCAAGGCATATTTTATATCATTCACTGAGAGACTTTCTCTCCCATGCAATAATATATCTACAAAATTCTCGCATAAAGATGGTAATGAGCACAAAAGCATTAGAGTTTTATCTTTATTTTCTATCTTGATTTTAATATTTTTTAAAATAAGAATAGCTTTGTTGAACTCATCGATATGATCGATATGATCTTTCACTAAAATATCTTCTCATATTTGTAGGTGATAGAGTCTCTACTTTAAATACAATTAATTCGTAAGAGATTTCATCATATATATATTTTTTAATTTCAATCAAAAAATTACTAATTGATCACTAATAGTATCAAAGCATACATAGAACCTAAATGCAAGGAAGCCTAATTGGCAAAAAGAATATGGATCCTCAACATGCGCATTACTTTATTTTGGCTAAGGATGGTTGTGAGAGAAAGGTTTCACCTACAATAGTGGATGTGCAATGGGGGATGCCTATGGGTGGGTGTAAATTCCTAATTAAAAAAAAAAAAAAAATGAAAGGACTGACAAGACAACAGGAGATGTGAAAAAGAGTTGTTATGAAGCTGATTTGTATATTCCAAGTTCTTCAAGTTTACAAAATTAAAGATCATTACAGAAGGCATACTTCTCGCTCTTTCTATCTCAGAAACACAGAAAAGGAAAAAAGAAAACACTTATCAAATAATTATGAAAACATGAAGCACACGGAAGTCCAAGACTGAATTGTTTTCACCACCAACTAGATGAGCTCCTGCACCAATTTCTCGACATCAAACTGCCCATGTGAGCACTCGACAGCACTCACTACCTCCTGAAAGACAGAGACATTGCACGGTAGCATCAACCCACTCCTCTGCTCAAATCCATACTCCCTGTAGGCCCTCTCCAACAGCATCCTAAATAGTGGGTGCGAGAGAAAATTAGTTGGAATGACGAACCTCTGTCGCTCTTCTCCAACATAAACAGGAAGAAAACCAGCTGGGGTTCCAGGTTGGGGGGGTTCATCGGAACTTCCAAGCAACCATTGCTGGCGCAATGGCTTGAGACTTCCAAGAACCTTGGCCCTCTGGGCCAACTTCACAACCGACACCACCATCTTTATCCCAGAGAGGAGGGAGATCTTGAGCTGGTAGAGTATAAGGAGGAAGAGATTTAAGATATGAACTTGTACCAATCTAGAAAGATGACTCCAATGTCTTAGAATATGGATAGCAGGTAAGAAAGGTCCAACTATGTATATATATAGTGGAAGGACTGCTCCAGGAATTGTAGCAGTACGGCAAAAGAAAATTTTCAATGGATAGGGTAAAGATTATGTTACTCCATCCCATCATTATAATAAATAACAGTAAAGGATTGCCGTTGGGGACCCGAAGTTTCCACCGTCTCATCAAGAAGTTTTTCTTGCGTGTCCTGACTGTTGAAAACAAACATTGAACTAACAACAAGCATGTACGCATACTCCTCCGGCCAGCATGAAGTGGTTGTGATTGCACTGAGTGAGCATCCAGGAATATTCGGTGGAGGGATGGTAAAATTGGCCATCTAAAGCCTGTGAGACAGTTCAAGATCATGGGATTTCAAAGAAAATAATGGAATCATCAGAATGGAAGAAGAAAATAATTCCATATAAATTGATTGAACGATCCAGCCATGAGGATTTAACTTCAATTCAGATTTCAGACGGTAGAATTTGAAACTTTCTTCTGAGAAATGCATGGATGACTATAAAAAATAAATCAGACAATCCAAGAAACGGCGAGGAAATTGATTTTGAGATTTATTGGCATCTTCATATAACTTCTCAATGATGAGATTGCAGGGAAAAAAATAGTGACCATAATTTTGATAAACATAATGTTATGTCACTTTCTAATTGTCTCGACTAACCCATGATTTGTTGATAGATTCTTTTACCAGGAAGGGGGAAGATGTTTGCACACAGGGTCACATGAACCGCGACAACCCTCTGGTGTTTGTGGTATCAATCATACGGCAGTTTTTTATTCGTGATCAGTAACTTGAAAACCAGCCGATCCCCTGCCCCAAACAACGTTAAGGTGAGACATCCTCTGTGTTAACAATTCTATATATGCAAACATCTTCCCCAGTTTCCAACTGATTCCAAGCCCATCAATATCTTTATTTAAAAATAAAAAAAAAAAATGACGCGAACAAACAATGATAGCCGTCTCAGGCAATGCGGACCCTGACGGGATTATCAGTTACCAGAAATTACTGGGTCCATCAGCCCAAGCAAAGAGCCTTTGAATTCTTAAATCAAGCTCGTGCTCTGTTAATTATTCTGATTCTCGCATAAGTTCGTTCTTCTTTTCTCCAAATGTATATTTCAGCATACCTCATCAACTGCTGACAAAGTTGTGAGTCAGATTGATGCTCATGCTGACCTATTTTCTGCAATATGTAATGGAAGGATAAACAATTTAGGTTGGACAACAAAATCCATTGTAAACCCGAAATCTCTGCTTGGAGATATATGAAACCAGAGAATAAAAGAACTAAAAATTAAGGATAGAGAACCACGTGGAGAATCAAGAAATCCATTTAAGCCTTTACAGGGAGCCATGCCGATGATGAGCAAGATATTCAATCATACAAAACGAATCTCATAAGATACAACGTGTTTTTGTGAAATTACCGAGAAGAATGGTATTTTCCTTCTTGATCTGAAAGAGGGCTGGTTTGTGTAATCCTAGCTCTTCCAATGGATTGCAAAAACTCGTCTGTTTTCAAAGCTAAATTTGTATTTTCCTTTTCATTTTCTTCATTGATAAAAGATATCTTCTGCTTGTACAAAGGATGCTGGGTACCTTCCATGGCATCACAAAACTAAAAACTATACACCTGACGCATACCTCTTTCTCACCAAAAAAAATGAATAATAATAATATTATTATTATTATTATTAATATTACTAATAATCAAAAGAAGAAGCACAAAGGCATACAAAGCTCTAAGGACCAACTAAACGAGTTCTTCCATCAAATTCTCAAGGTCAAACCGTCCATGGGAGCACTTCACGGCACACACCAACTCCTGAAAGACGGAGACATTGCAGGGAAGCATCAACCCGCTCCTCTGCTCGAACCCATACTCCCTGTAAGCCCTCTCCAAAAGCATCCCAAAGAGTGGGTGTGAAAGAAAATCAATCGGAATGACAAACCTCTGCCGCTCTTCTCCAACATAAACTGGCAGACACCCAACTGGGATTGCATTCGGTGGAAGTCCACCAGCGGAACTTCCAAGCAGCAGTTGGTGGCGCAGCATCCTGAGACTCTCAAATACCTTGGCTTTTTGAGCCAACTTCACAACTGACACCATCTTCATCACAGAGAACATTGAGGTTGTGCTGACAAAGGAGGAAGAGCTTCAAGGTATAAGTCTCTACTAATCTGGGACGATGGAATGTTTTAGGATGCAGATAGCAGGCAAGATGGATCCTATATATATATATATATATATATATATATATCCCTCCATGCAATGGTTGTAGAAAATAACACTGATATTGTCATTCAAATGGATACCATGATCCGCTAGTTTATGCCTATTATTAAAATAATCCATCTGTTTTCAATTCATATTGGTGCAACTGCTCGTCAGGACACCAATTTTTAGTTTACTACGGTATGTTTGAAGATTCCAGCATCTTTGAAGTCTACTTCGTCGCTAATGATAAATTCCAGTACTATCTTCCAGGAATTTCTGAAGTCTAATATTCAATGATATTCATCATAAACTAAAGCAAATCAGAATGTTTGTCCCCTGTGATGGCTGGAGAAATTAGTACGGCGAGGGTGGAGAGAGCTTAGAACGTTGGGTGGCTTTAATTGCACAACCGTGACGCGATTCAAGTCTGGCCTACCCTTCTGATCAAACTCGTTCGCCAGTCTCCCTCGAGCAGCTGAAGAGACGACACGCCAAGGTTCATGATCTCCAAATCGACTGTAATGAAGATGGCGTCGTTAATTAGTCTAATGGTACCATTAATTATTAAATTGAGATAACACTTGACTCTAATAAGTAGCGACGACAACTTCTCCTCAGACGACACCTCATGATTTTTATAATCCAGCATTGAGGCATTATCTAATCAAAATAATGGTCGGATACGCTTGTTGTAATTGCTATTCAAATCCATTATCATGATGTCAATATACAGTTAAAAATTAAAACAAAATCGCTGCCATCTTGCCCTTCCTCCAGGAGCGGTGGCTGTTGCTGCAGCCACTGGAAACAGTCATGGTCATGGGATTATTTCACCCATCTAAACAAATAAATTGGGAACGCAATTAAGACCCCGTGTCTGACAATGGCTAATGTCCGTAGACGCATTGCGTCATAGTCTATAATTAAATCTCATGTTTGCCGATTACTTACGTTGACACATTTTGACATAGCCTATATGAAAGTGTCGTGGTTGATCGGCCAAATGTAACAGCGGTCCAGATCTTTGTACCATAATTATAAGAAGAAACGAATGCGGTGTTAAGAAATTCCAATCGGATTGAGCATGGAGAAGTACTGTCCTATGCATGTACTCCCTTCCTTCAAGCTTTATATAATAAGCATCAACCCAATTTTTTATTTAAAAAATTATAAATAACAAAAACAGCAATTATTAGGTCAGAAACAAGCTACATAAAAGTAACTACAGATGACAATTCTTTTTAAGCAACATCACAAGCTCTCAAGTCTATTTTTTTACCCAAAAAGAAAAAGAAATTATCTCTTTGTTCATAGCTGCAACCCTTTCTGCAAACTCTTCGCTCTTTATCGCTTTCATATACTTGAGGGGCTCATACTCCGCACTCTCAATTATGTTAACGCATAAGCAATTATATCTATATATTATAAAGTTATTTGTAAAGATGCTCCTACACCATGTACAGTTTCCTTAAATTGCATCTCCTTCGTGAATTGAGCTGGCAAGTCTCAAGACTTTCTGTCTGAAGCTTGTACTTCAAGCTCTACCTTCTTGCTAACACTATGGTCCTCTGTCTGATTTTCAATAGTTTCTCCCTTCTAATTTATCATAATAGACTCATTAAATGTAACATATCTATAATCATAATCTTGGATGATTTTGGATCATTTATACACTACAGTTTATAACCTTTCATCCCAGTGCAATAACTAAAGAGAATGTACTTCCATGCTCTTTGTTTAGGTTTTCCATCTTTAACATAAGCATATTTAGGACAACCGAATATTCTCAAATTAGAATAACCAATAGGTTGACCAAGCTATACTTCCTAAGGAATCTTCAAACTAATAATAGTCAACGGTGACCGATTCACCAAGAAGCTTGTTGCATTTACTGCCTCAGTCCAAAATAACTTTTTGAGTCCAGCATTAGAGAGCATACAGAGGGTTCTCTCCGAGAGTACTCTTGCAATCAGTTTTGCAACTCCATTCTACTACGGTGTCATCCATACAGTGCACTGTCTCATTGTACCTTCATTCTTGCAGAACTCATCAAATTTGCCTCTACAGTATTTTAAGCTATTATCCATATGCAATGTCTTGATTTCTAATCCAATCTTCTTTTCCACTATGGCTTTCTATCACCTGAATTTGACAAACACCTCGTTCTTGTGTTTCAAAAAGTATACCTAGATATTTCTTAAATAGTCATCAACAAACATTTGAAAATACCAATGTCCACTCATCAACGCATCAGGGCTAGGTCTTCAGATATCTGAATGGATATAGTCTAACATGTCCTTCAAACATTAAGAACTATCGCTAAACTTCATCTTACTCTACTTTCCATTTATGCAATGCTCACAGAATTCAAGCTTATCAGTCTTCACACCATCAAGTAAACTTCTCTTGGATAACTCTAGCATTTCCCTCTCACTTATATGCCCCAACCACATATACCATACATAGCCGAGTGACATTCGAATCTGACAACTTCATAGATGAAAAAACTACAACAGTGTTGGTAATAGTGCTTCTGATTATATGATACAAGTTATTCATCAACCTTTCCTTGATCACCATAAGAGCAGCCTTATAGACTTTCAGCACGCCATTCTCATCCTTATATTTATAACTCTGATTAGAATCAAGAGTATCTAAGGAAATCAGGTTCTTCATCAGCTCTGCAACATGCTAAGTCTCCAAGGACATTACAACACTATCAAACATCTTAATACGAATTATTCCAATTCTAACAATATTTGTAGCCTTGTTGTCACCTAATAGAACCTTCTCTACCTTTAATTGATATATACAGAATTAACTTTTATTAAAAGTCATATAAAAGGAACAACCGAAGTCAAGAATCTACTCATTTTCAAAATTACCAACACTGACTGAGAGTGCCTTGCTTCCCATATCATTAGAGTTTTCTAAAGTATTTTTTCAACTATACTAGCTCTAACTTCAGAATCGCATTCCTTCACGTCCTTTTCTTTGCTCTTTGAATAATTTTTCTTAATGTGCCCTTCCTCATGACAAGAATAACAACGAAGTTTCTGTCGTCTTGATTTGAATCTTGATTTTTCTTTTCTGCTTGAACCCTTCTTCTTACTCCTACCTCTTGCAACCAAACCTTCTCCTTCATTCTTCCCATAGTTTCTAGATATTCTTCTCTTTATCTCTTTAGATTGCAGAGTATCTTTTATATCATTCACTGAGAAACTCTGTTTTCCATATAATAATGTGTCCACAAAATTCTTATATGACGATGATAATAAGCACAAAAGAATCAGAGTTTTATTTTTATTTTCTATCTTGATTTCAATATTTCTTATGATAAGAATAGCTTTGTAGAACTCATCAATATAATTTTTTACTAGTGTACCTTCTATAGATGATAAACTCTATACTTTAAATATATTCAATTTATAAGATATTTTGTCATGCTTCCAAGCAACCATTGGTGGCGCAATGGCTTGAGACTTTCAAGAACCTTGGCTCTCTGGGCCAACCTCACAACCGACGCCACCATTTTTATTCCAGAGAGGAGGGAGATCTTGAGCTGATAAGAGTATAAGGAGGAAGAGATTTAAGATATAAACTTGTACCAATCTAGGAAGATGACTATGATGTCTTAGAATATGGATACCAGGTAAGATAGGTCCCACTACGTATATATATAGTGGAAGGACTGCTCCAGGAATTGTAGCAGTACGGCAAAAGAAAATTTTCAATGGATAGGGTAAAGATTATGTTACTCCATCCCATCATTATAATAAATAACGGTAAAGGATTGCTGTTGGGGACCAGAAGTTTCCACTGTCCCATCCAGAAGTTTTTCTTGCGTGTCTCCTGACTGTTGAAAACAAACATTGAACTAACAACAAGCATGTACGCATACTCTTCCGGCCAGCATGAAGTGGTTGTGATTGCACTGAGTGAGCATCCAGGAATATTCGGTGGAGGGATGGTAAAATTGGCCATCTAAAGCCTGTAAGACGGTTCAAGATCATGGGATTTCAAGAAAATAATGGAATCATCAGAATGGAAGAAGAAAATAATTCCATATAAATTGATTGAACAATCCAGCCATGAGGATTCAACTTCAATTCAGATTTCAGATGGTAGAATTTGAAACTTTCTTCTGAGAAATGCATGGATGAGTATAAAAAATAAATCAGACAATCCAAGAAACGGCGAGGAAATTGATTTTGAGATTTATTGGCATCTTCATATAACTTCTCAATGAGATTGCAGGGAAAAAAATAGTGACCATAATTTTGATAAACATAATGTTATGTCACTTTCTAATTGTCTCGACTAACCCATGATTTGTTGATAGATTCATTTACCAGGAAGGGGGAAGATGTTTGCACACAGGATCACATAAACCATGACGACCTTCTGGTAGTTTTTTTAATTCTTGATCAGTGACTTGCAAACCAGCCAATCACCTCAGTCCACCAAAGCCAGGTAAGACATCCTTTTTCGTGTTAACCATTGCAAGTCTGAACAGTTCGTTTCCACTCAATTTACAACATGTAGGCCTGTTGACTGTCAATATTTTTTCACCTTGCTCTAACTTTGAAGAAACTAAACTCGAACACTTCTCATTGAGGAAAAATTCAAGCTTTTGCCTGCTGTGTACCGTGTACCTAGGGGGGGGGTGGAGACGCTTAAGTATTACTAGTGATTTTGATAAAATCCAAGATAATCGCCCAATTCTCTCTCTCTCTCTCTATATATATATATATATATGTAAAGTGAACAAACAATGATCCATTTGAGCCTATGAGGACCCTAACGGGATTGTCTTTTGTGTTTGAAGGAAGACCCTAACGGGATTGTTGGCTACCGGAAATTACTCGGACCATCAGCCCAAGTAAATCGCCTTTCAATTCTTAAATGACGCTCGCGCTCAGTCAATAATTATTCAGTCAATATTTCAGTATACCTTATCAAGTGCTGGCAAAGTTTTGAGTCAGATTGATGCTTACGCTGAGCTACCCTGCCTATTTTTTGCTATACGTAATGGAAGGATAAACAATTTAGGTTGGACAACAAAATCCATTGCAAACCCGAAATCTCCGTACGGGGACATATGAAACCAGAGAATAAAGGAACTAAAAATTAAGGACAGAGAGCCACGTGAAGGAAGAATCATGAAATCCATTTAAGCCCTTACAGGGAGCCATGCTGATGATGAGCAAAATATTCAATCATACAAAACGAATCTCATAAGATACAACGTGTTTTTATGACACTACCAAGAAGAATGATTTTTTCCTTCTTGATCTGAAAGAGGGCTGGTTTGTGCAATCTTAGCTCTTTGAATGGATTATAAAAGACTTCTTTGTTTCAAACCTAAATATAAGCACCACACTGATTTGTGCTTTGCTTTTCGTTTTTCTTCATTGATGAAAGATATCTTCTGCTTGTACAAAAGATGCTGAGTACCTTCGATGGCATCACAAAACTAAAAACTATGCACCTGAAGCATACCTCTTTCTCACCAAAAAAATGAGTAATTACAATAATCAAAAGAGGAACTACAAAGGCATACAAAGCTCCAAGGACCAACTAAACGAGTTCTTCCATCAAATTCTCAAGGTCAAACCGTCCATGGGAGCACTTCACGGCACCCACCACCTCTTGAAAGACGGAGACATTGCAGGGAAACATCAACCCACTCCTCTGCTCGAACCCATACTCCCTGTAAGCCCTCTCCAAAAGCATCCCAAAGAGTGGGTGTGAAAGAAAATCAATCGGAATGACAAACCTCTGCCGCTCTTCTCCGACATAAACTGGCAGACACCCAACTGGGATTGCATTCAGTGAAAGTCCACCAGCGGAACTTCCAAGCAACAGTTGGTGGCGCAGCATCCTGAGACTCTCAAGAACCTTGGCTTTTTGGGCCAACTTCACAGCTGACACCATCTTCATCACAGAAAACAGTGAGGTTGTGCTGACAAAGGAGGAAGAGCTTTAAGGTATAAGTCTCTACTAATCTGGGACGATGGAATGTTCTAGGATGCAGATAGCAGGCAAGATGGATCCTATATATATATATATATATATATATATATAGAAAGGACTGCATCAGGAAGTATAGCTGCACAGCAAAGCAACATTGACAAAGTTATATCCTCCATGCAATGGTTGTAGAAAATAACACTGATATTGTCATTCAAATGGATACCATGATCCGTTAGTTTATGCCTATTATTAAAATAATCCATCTGTTTTCATTTCATATTGGTGCAACTGCTCATCAAGACACCAATTTTTAGTTTACTACGGTATGTTTGAAGATTCCAGCATCTTTGAAGTCTACTTCGTCGCTAGTGATAAATTCCAGTACATCTTCCAGGAATTTCTGAAGTCTAATATTCAATGATATTCATCATAAACTAATGCAAATCAGAATGTTTGTCCCCTGTGATGGCTGGAGAAATTAGTACGGCGAGGGTGGAGAGAGTTTAGAACGTTGGTGGCTTTAATTGCACAACCGTGACGCGATTCAAGTCTGGCCTACCCTTCCGATCAAACTCATTCGCCAGTCTCCCTCAAGCAGCTGAAGAGACGACACGCCAAGGTTCATGATCTCCAAATCGACTGTAATGAAGATGGCGTAGTTAATTATTCTAATGGTACCATTATTAAATTGAGATAACACTTGACACTAATAAGTAGCGACCACACCTCATGATGATTTTTATAATCCAGCATTGAGGCATTATCTAATCAAAATAATGGTTGGATACGCTTGTTGTAATTGCTATTCAGATCCATTATCCATGATGTCAACACACGGTTAAAAGTTTAAACAAAATCGCTGCCATCTTGTCCTTCTTGCAGGAGTTCTTTCCTCCAGATCCGTTATCCAGATGCCAATCATGGTCATGGGATTATTTCACCACATCTAAACAAATAAATTGGGGACGCAATTAAAACCCCCTGTCTGACAGTGGCTAATGTCCGTAGACGCATTGCGTCATAGTCTATAATTAAATCTCATGTTTGCCGATTACTTACGTTGACACATTTTGACATAGCCTATATGAAAGTGTCGTGGTTGATCGGCCTAATGTAACAGCGGTCCAGATCTTTGTACCATAATTATAAGAAGAAAAGAATGTGGTGTTCAGAAAATCCAATCGGATGGAGCATGGAGAAGTACTGTCCTATGCATGTACTCCCTTCCTTCAAACTTATATAATAAGCAACAACCGGTCCAGATCTTTGCACCATAATTATAAGAAGAAACGAATGTGGTGTTTAGAAAATCCAATCGGATTGAGCATGGAGAAGTAATGTCCTATGCATGTACTCCCTTCCTTCAAACTTATATAATAAGCATCAAGCCAATTTTTTATTAAAAAATATAAAAAATAAAAACAGCAATTATTAGGCTGAAAAGAAGGTACATGAAAGTAGCTACAAGTTACAATCCTCTTTAGGTAACTTCACAAGCTCTCAAGTTTATTTCTTTACAAAAAATATATATATATTTCTTTATTCATAGCCGTAGCCCTTTCTACGAACTTTTTGCTCTTCACCACTTTCATGTACTCAAGGGGCTCATACTTCACACTCTCAATTATGTTAATACATAAGCAACTGTATCTATGCACTATAAAGTTGTTTGTAAAGATGCTCCTACACCATGTGCAGTTTCCTTAAATTACATTTCCATCTTGAATTGAACAGCAAGTCTCATGACTTTCTTTCTGAAACTTATACTTCAAGCTCTACCTTCTTGCTGACACCGTGGTCTTTTGTCTAATTTTCAATAGTTTCTTCCTTCTGATTTATCATAACAAACTCATTAAATGTAACATTTCTATAATCATAATCTTGGGTGACTTTGGATCCTTTACACACTACAGTTTGTAACATTTCACCGCAGTGCAATAACTAAGGAGAATATACTTCCACGCTCTTTGTTCGGGTTTTTCATCTTTAACATAAGTATATTCAGGATAACCAAATATCCTCAAATTACAATAATAATAGGTTGATCAGATTATACTTTCTGAGAAATCTTCAAACTAATGATACTCAATAGTGACTAATTCATCAAGAAGCTTGTTGCATTCACTACTTTATTCTAAAATGATTTTTTGAGTTCAGCATTAGAAAGCATACAGAGGGTTCTCTCAGAGAGTATTCTTGCAATCAGTTTTGCAACTCCATTCTATTATGGTGTCATCCATACAGTGCAGTGTCTCACTATACCTTCATTCCTATAGAACTCATCAAATTCTCCTTTGCAGTATTTTAAGCCATTATCCATATGCAATGTCTTGATTTCTAATCCAATCCTCTTCTCCACTGTGGCTTTCTATCACCTGAATTTGACAAGCACCTCATCCTTATGTTTCAATAAGTATACTAGACCTTCCTTAAATAGTCATCAACAAATGTCAAAAAATACTAATGTCCACTCATCAAAGCATTAGGACTAAATCCCTAGAGATTTGAATAGATATAGTCTAACATCCCCTTCAAACAGTAAGCATCATCGTTAAGCTTTATCTTGTTCTGCTTTACATCTACGCAATACTCACAGAATTCAAATTTACCAGTCTTCATACCATCAAGTAAACTTCTCTTGGACAACTCTTACATTCCCCTCTCACTTATATGCTCCAACCGCATATACCATAATCGAGTGACATTCGAGTCTAACAACTTCATAAATGAAGAAACTACAACAGTGTTGATAGTAGTGCTTCTGATTATGTGATACAAGTTATTCACCAATTTTTCCTTGATCACCATAAGAGCACCCTTATAGACTTTCAGCATGCCATTTTTAGCCTTATATTTATAACTATGACCAGAATCATGACAAGAAGAACAACAACATTTTTGATATCTTGATTTGAATCTTGATTTTTCTCTACTGCTTGAATCCTTCTCCTTATTATTACCTTTTGCAACCAAACCTTCTCTTTCGTTCTCCCCATAGTTCTCGGATATTCTTCTCTTTATTTCTCTAGATTGCAGGGCATCTTTCATATCATTCACTGAGAGATTCTCTCTCCCATATAATAATGTGTCCATAAGATTCTCATATGAGGATGGTAATGAGCACAAAAGAGTCAGAGTTTTATCTTCATTTTCTATCTTGATTTCAATATTCCTTAGGACAAGAATAGCTTCGTTGAAGTCATCGATATGGTCATTCACTAGTATACCTTTTTATGTCTGTAGGTGATAAATTATATGCTTTAAATACAATTAATTTTTAGGAGACTTCGTCATGTATTGTTTTCCTAATTTCAATCAAACAATTACTAATTGATCACTAATAGTCTCAAAGCATATGTGTAATACCCTAAAAATATTTCCACATCAAATAAAAAAAAAGGTTTAAAGTGCTTATAACTCAAGTTTACTTATTGTTAATTAACTTCCACTTAAATTTTTAAGACCAAATAGTTTTGGCTTGTTAACGGGTTAATTATGCCAACAGATGAGTTTGAAATGTTATAGTACATGGAACCTAAATGCAATGAAGCCTGATTGGCAAAAAGGATATGGATCCTACCACTTTATTTCGGCTAAGGATGGTTGTGAGAGAAAGGTTTCACCCACAGCAGTGGATGCGCAATGCGGGATGCCTATGAGTGGGTGGAAATGTCCTTGCTGGCTTTTTGTGCTCTTCGCTTTGAGGGATTTTAGCAATACCACTCTCTTTCTCAGTTCCCTCTCTGTAAATTCTATTCTTCCGTGTTCTGTACATAATTACTGTTATGCAATAAATTTGAGGGAACTCTG
Organism: Metroxylon sagu; assembly: GCA_017589505.3. Classification (NCBI taxonomy): domain Eukaryota; kingdom Viridiplantae; phylum Streptophyta; class Magnoliopsida; order Arecales; family Arecaceae; genus Metroxylon; species Metroxylon sagu. The sequence continues at coordinate 932,356 of JACVBY030000503.1, read as the reverse complement.
CTTCCTCCAATTTCTAATGAAAAAAAAATGCAAGGGATGAGATGTGAAAAAGAGTTGTTTTCACAGAAAATGGATGGCACGTATTGTTATGAAGCTACCAATAAGAATGAGATTTTCTTTCTCAATTTAAACAGCTGATCTGTATATTCCAAGTTCTTCAAGTTTACAAAATTAAAGATCATTACATAAGGCATACTTCTCACTCTTTCTATCTCACAAACCCAGAAGAGGAAAAAAACATGAAGCATACAGAAGTCCAAGACTGAGCTGTTTGCACCACCAACTAGATGAGCTCCTGCACCAATTTCTCGAGATCAAACTGCCCATGTGAGCACTCGACAGCACTCGCTACCTCCTGAAAGACAGAGACGTTGCACGGTAGCATCAATCCGCTCCTCTGCTCAAATCCATACTCCCTGTAGGCCCTCTCCAACAGCATCCTAAATAGTGGGTGCGAGAGAAAATTAGTTGGAATGACGAACCTCTGTCGCTCTTCTCCAACATAAACAGGAAGAAAACCAGCTGGGGTTCCAGGTTGGGGGGGTTCATCGGAACTTCCAAGCAACCATTGCTGGCGCAATGGCTTGAGACTTCCAAGAACCTTGGCCCTCTGGGCCAACTTCACAACCGACACCACCATCTTTATCCCAGAGAGGAGGGAGATCTTGAGCTGGTAGAGTATAAGGAGGAAGAGATTTAAGATATGAACTTGTACCAATCTAGAAAGATGACTCCAATGTCTTAGAATATGGATAGCAGGTAAGAAAGGTCCAACTATGTATATATATAGTGGAAGGACTGCTCCAGGAATTGTAGCAGTACGGCAAAAGAAAATTTTCAATGGATAGGGTAAAGATTATGTTACTCCATCCCATCATTATAATAAATAACAGTAAAGGATTGCCGTTGGGGACCCGAAGTTTCCACCGTCTCATCAAGAAGTTTTTCTTGCGCGTCCTGACTGTTGAAAACAAACATTGAACTAACAACAAGCATGTACGCATACTCCTCCGGCCAGCATGAAGTGGTTGTGATTGCACTGAGTGAGCATCCAGGAATATTCGGTGGAGGGATGGTAAAATTGGCCATCTAAAGCCTGTGAGACAGTTCAAGATCATGGGATTTCAAAGAAAATAATGGAATCATCAGAATGGAAGAAGAAAATAATTCCATATAAATTGATTGAACGATCCAGCCATGAGGATTTAACTTCAATTCAGATTTCAGATGGTAGAATTTGAAACTTTCTTCTGAGAAATGCATGGATGACTATAAAAAATAAATCAGACAATCCAAGAAACGGCGAGGGAATTGATTTTGAGATTTATTGGCATCTTCATATAACTTCTCAATGATGAGATTGCAGGGAAAAAAATAGTGACCATAATTTTGATAAACATAATGTTATGTCACTTTCTAATTGTCTCGACTAACCCATGATTTGTTGATAGATTCTTTTACCAGGAAGGGGGAAGATGTTTGCACACAGGGTCACATGAACCGCGACAACCCTCTGGTGTTTGTGGTATCAATCATACGGCAGTTTTTTATTCTTGATCAATAACTTGAAAACCAGCCGATCCCCTGCCCCAAACAACGTTAAGGTGAGACATCCTCTGAGTTAACAATTCTATATATGCAAACATCTTCCCCAGTTTCCAACTGATTCCAAGCCCATCAATATCTTTATTTAAAAAATAAAAAATAAAAATGACGTGAACAAACAATGATAGCCGTCTCAGGCAATGCGGACCCTGACGGGATTATCAGTTACCAGAAATTACTGGGTCCATCAGCCCAAGCAAAGAGCCTTTGAATTCTTAAATCAAGCTCGTGCTCTGTTAATTATTCTGATTCTCGCATAAGTTCGTTCTTCTTTTCTCCAAATGTATATTTCAGCATACCTCATCAACTGCTGACAAAGTTGTGAGTCAGATTGATGCTCATGCTGACCTATTTTCTGCAATATGTAATGGAAGGATAAACAATTTAGGTTGGACAACAAAATCCATTGTAAACCCGAAATCTCTGCTTGGAGATATATGAAACCAGAGAATAAAAGAACTAAAAATTAAGGATAGAGAACCACGTGGAGAATCAAGAAATCCATTTAAGCCTTTACAGGGAGCCATGCTGATGATGAGCAAAATATTCAATCATACAAAACGAATCTCATAAGATACAACGTGTTTTTGTGAAATTACCAAGAAGAATGGTATTTTCCTTCTTGATCTGAAAGAGGGCTGGTTTGTGTAATCCTAGCTCTTCCAATGGATTGTAAAAACTCGTCTGTTTTCAAAGCTAAATTTGTATTTTCCTTTTCATTTTCTTCATTGATAAAAGATATCTTCTGCTTGTACAAACGATGCTGGGTACCTTCCATGGCATCACAAAACTAAAAACTATACACCTGAAGCATACCTCTTTCTCACCAAAAAAATGAATAATAATAATAATATTAATAATATTACTAATAATCAAAAGAAGAAGCACAAAGGCATACAAAGCTCTAAGGACCAACTAAACGAGTTCTTCCATCAAATTCTCAAGGTCAAACCGTCCATGGGAGCACTTCACGGCACTCACCACCTCCTGAAAGACGGAGACATTGCAGGGAAGCATCAACCCACTCCTCTGCTCGAACCCATACTCCCTGTAAGCCCTCTCCAAAAGCATCCCAAAGAGTGGGTGTGAAAGAAAATCAATCGGAATGACAAACCTCTGCCGCTCTTCTCCAACATAAACTGGCAGACACCCAACTGGGATTGCATTCAGTGAAAGTCCACCAGCGGAACTTCCAAGCAACAGTTGGTGGCGCAGCATCCTGAGACTCTCAAGAACCTTGGCTTTTTGGGCCAACTTCACAACTGACACCATCTTCATCACAGAGAACAGTGAGATTGTGCTGACAAAGGAGGAAGAGCTTCAAGGTATAAGTCTCTACTAATCTGGGACGATGGAATGTTTTAGGATACAGATAGCAGGTAAGATATATATATATATATATGTATGTATGTATGTATGTATGTATGTATGTATGTATGTATGTATGTATATGTATGTATGTATGTATATATATATATATATAGAAAGGACTGCTCCAGGGATTATAGCTGTACGGCAAAGCAACATTGACAAGCAATATCCCTCCAAGCAATGGCTATAGAAGAAAATAACAGAAAAGGTTTGCCGTTTGGGACCCGTAATTTTTGGTGTCTCATGCAGAAGGTTTTCATTTGAGTCCTAACTTTCAGCTCAAATATTAAACTAAAAAGAAGCATGGACACACACTACGGCTTATGTAAAGTGATTGAGGCTAATTCAGTGCATTGACTGAACATCCTGGAATATTCGGTGAGGGCTGATATCTCATCAGACCCCAACAGAATATCTAGAGAATATGAAACAGCTACTAGAACATGGAATTTCAAGAAAATGATGGAATCAGCCAGATGGAAGGAAATATATATATATATATATCTGATAAATTACTAGAACAATCCAGCCATGAGAAGTTTCATCTCAGTGCATAAGATAACAGATTGGAAACTCTTTTTCTGAAAAATGTAGATCTTAAAAATAATTAGTCAATCAAGGAAACAGCGTGCAAATTACCTTTAAGGACCACTGATATTTTCTTAACTTATCTATGAGGGGTGTGGGGAAAAATATTCAAGAAAGTTGACCCGGCAATAGGTTGATGACACATTGTTTAACATATTGCTGTGTATTTTTCTTATTGTCTCTGCTAAGAAGGGGGAGGCTGTTCAGGACGCAGGACCACATAAACCATGATGACAACCTCTGGTTTGGACTATTTTGTTTATGATATCAATCATAGGCTATTTTTTATTATCACCCCCCCCGCCCCCCCGCCCAAACCAAAAAAAAGCCAGATAAGGCCTCTCACTGATAACAATCGCAAGTTTGAACCATTCTTTCATACCCAATTTACAACAGACCTGTTAAATTCAAATTTCCCAACCCCATGAATAGGACCGAAAAAACTCTAACAGTAGCTCAATAAATGCTGATATATTTATATTTTTGCTGCAGAAGATAGCAAAGATCTAAAATTTAATAAGTTTTATAAATCATTGAAAAGTATAGTGGAACATCTGGAGAAGGTGGATTAATTTAAGATGGAAAAAAAATAAGGTGGGGGTGAACTTTATTTGGCATATTGAGAGAGTAGCTGAGGTTCCACGTAACATGGTATTATTATAGTACATAAATTATAATGACTTAATTTTAACTCTAAGATGGTATTTGGTTCATAATAATATAATATTACTAAAAATCTTACATTTCTAATAGCCTTATATTAGATAATTAGATTACTGAAAATTCAAAATTATCATATTTGATTTGTCTTGATAATGTTAGCTTAGATCTTCAAAAATATAAGATTTCATACTACCATATTTTTTAATTCTACTTGTATTTTATTATAAATCTTTTATTTTTTAAGTGACTGTCTTTTTTTTCTTGCTCAAATATAAAATGTTATAAAAAAAGCAAAAACCTTTTATAAAATAATTTTAAAAATATTATAAATATCTAATATATATTTATATATGTAATAATATATTGTATATTATGTATTTAATAATATATTATATTATTCAGTAATATATATTTAATAATATTTAACTAATATAAATTATTTAATATATATTAAATTTATTTAAATATAAAATAATATTTATAATATAAATAATATTATTTAAGTATAATATTTATATCATTAAATTATTTGAGCTTATAATATAAATAATGTTAAATATATATTATAAATTATTTAAATATAATAACTTGATATACATGAAGGTGAAAAATATTAATAATTTTAAATTAAATATTTTTTATATTATTAGATAAATATATAATATTTGTTTAAAATATTAAATGTTATATTATTATTATATTTAATATTAATATATGATATTATATTATATGTTTAATATTAAATATTTTAATATCATTTCTTATATATTAAATATATAATCAGATTAAATATTATTAAATATTTACATATAAATCAAAAGCATAATTTGAATTTATCGGACTTTAATAATCTCGAATACCCATCTTTTAATAGGAAATTAAATTGCCATAATTGTTGGTAATCTTAAATTACTGAAAATCAAATATTACCATTTAGATTACCATATATAATTGCTAAGCATGAAACCTATATGATAATCTCATATTACTATGGTGAATTACCACAAACCAGACGTCTCATTAAACAGGAATTTGCAGTTAAAGGATTTGTTTAGATTTGTTTGTTTCACAGATGGGTGCGATCATGGAAGTAATTAGTGTTAAAATGCATTCAGGAAGCTGTGCTGCTGTGCAAGAAACTTAGAGCCTCAAAAAAGATTTGAAAACTTGTTAAAATGATATCTGCCAGACATGACATGGAATATTGGATTACAATTGCTTTTGAAATCTGTAATTCAAATCTGTAATCCAGCTCAAGCCAATTTAAAGGCCAGATGTCCATAAGCCACGAGGGCAGGGTCAACAGCATCGCTAGAAATTAGTAACCAGTTCAAGTTTACGAGCCTGGAAGAACTTAGAGTGACCTTTACCACTAGATTCAATATCTTCATTTTTCCTTTTATATCCACTGAAACCAACATTGGACAGCTTCAACTGCCGCCTGCCACCACCATTATTGGACCCATCCGCATCCAGTTTATCAGACTCCCTAGGCAACACAAGCATATCAAGTAAATCAGATGTATGTCAAAAGGGCCCACCATATGGATGCTCTAAATCTGAGAAAAGGAACAGAAACCAATTATCTATATCACAAAAGACAGTTCAACTTCTCAGATAAGCTAGAGTAACTTGACTTTAAATGGCCATCGGCTATCCAGGTTCCCAAAAAAACTCACCAGATGACTTCAACTATTTCCTTGAAGTAGGGAGTGCATGTTCCCCAACTGAAGCGAACCAACGTTGGGAACCCAAACACTGGGTGCTTATGATGATCCAACCACGCTTTAGTCTCAGGATCTGCTCAAGGTATACATCGTGAACTCAAAAGCTGAAAATATTTAAGGATATATACATGAATAATCAGAAAATGCCAAGCACAGTTTACCCCCTGGATATCCAGATCCAAAGATCCTATGCATATTCTCAGCAGTTTCATCAAGTATCCAGTCACGCAAGGCTCTATCTCTAGTCACCTGCATGGAAAATGCTCAATGCAGCAAAACTCAAGCTTTGACAATAATGATTCAAAAGATTTCACACACATATAATCAAACATCATGCTAATGTTTCTGTTACATGTTTTATATTGATTTATCATAGACACATGCAGGCCCATTTTGTTAGAACACATATAAGAGGATCAATCCAGTCTTTGGGGGGAGAGCATTATTTACACCAAAGATAAAAATCAGATAAGATGCCCTGCATTAGTTGTGTCCTGTGTAATATGCTGAAATACCTGTAAACAAACAAGGACTTAACTCTGTAAAATGCTTTTGTTTTACTTCATAAGTTATCTCTTTATTGCTGCTCAAAAGCCCAAGACCATTGAAAGCAATACTATCCTATTTTCAAAATAGTACTTTACATGTCTATGGCCCTTTGAAAATGAATTTAATAAGATCTTGACACTAATTTGTGGAGCTCAAATATTCTCAAAAATAACAAGAAATAGTGAGTGGGTGAGAAAGCAAAAGAAAAAAAAATACCTTAGCAACTATGCTTGCTCCACTAACAATGGGATAAAGGCTATCAGCTTTTTTGGCAACCACAAATTTGACACCAGGAAATCTTTCAGACAGTTTGATTCGATATTTTTCTGCATCTCCAACAGTATCCACATAGACCTATGCCAGGAATAATGAAATATTCATAAAATGATAAGTAAGAGTAGAAGAAAAAAATTGAGGGTGAGGCTGGAAAAGATAGCATAATACGTCAAGATTTTCAAATATACAAATATTTTACCTCTGTTAACAGGATTCCCATGTTCAGAACCCTACTGACAAGACCAATAGCAGAATTATGAGATATTTCATTAAGATTGATTTTTTCCCTGTCAACAAGCAGCAATGGATCTTTAGACTGGTAGTCCATTACAGTAAAAAAGGTACCTAAGATCTCCACATCACATACTGACCTTTTTAACATTTTTGCTGACAATTCTCTTGGATCTATGACATCAACTTCCCATCCAAGAGAATCATCAGCTTTTAAATTTTCGAACAATTCCTCCCTCCTTTCCTCTTTTAGAGTCTTCGAATCTGTATACAATAAAGCAACAAATGAAGCATGTAATTTAGTGGATGCTTTATTTGCGAGGCAGTGGATTGTGTATTTTCTTGTTTCATTATTGCAGCAAAGCATCAGCCATGCATGCAGATGCATCTATGATCATTTGCATTCAGCCATTTGCTTATTACCTCTTTTCCTAATGGATGACTTATAGAAAGAGAGAAAATGCTGTGCATCAAAAGAACCATTCCTCGATAAAGGAGGAGAAGAAAATCCAGAGAATTATCAGACATGTGGTTGGGTGGAAGGTGGGAAAAGAAGGACAGAATTTTGAAGAAGGATAGCTTGGACCAAGGGAAAGGTAGAGATTACATTATGATAAGTATTTTCCTCAGATGATCAGCCTGTTCAAACACTGATTTTAGATATTCATGGTTCTCTAGGTGGCTCCATCTGACCCCATCCTTGGTCACTACTGTGTTTATGAAGGATGATGCCATTTTTCATATGTACGTTGGCCTTTGTCCTGAAATAAACAAGATAGTGTTCCTAGTTTTGGATGTATCTCATTTCTTTGTGCTGTGTGACCATATAAATCAGAAATTTGGTGAGTCCAAATTTGTGATTTATATGGAAACGAGAATGCACGTGAGAAGGGAAGTAGAACAAGTTAGCAACATATGAAATACTTGCTCGATTTGTCGTGGAAGTAGTCAAAATCCAACTATTAGGTTTATGCACACAGATAAATTGTTAAGCTTAACAGCAAATTTTAAGCTCTTTCGGTCCAGTATCCATGTAAATACTGCCATGCATGCAACAAAGAAGCAAATTTACTGGAAAAACAAAAAAAAAAAAAAAAAAAAAGAGCAAAAGTCAATTTTTTTGGAAAAAAAATTCACCTTTACATAAAATTAATCATAGGAAAATGTTGTTTTTATATAAAGTTTATTCATTTTATAACTATGCGAGCTCAAATTGGCAGTAAGAAACAAAATCGACTCAATTTATATTTGACGAGGGACGATGACTCAAACTAAAGCCAAATTAGTAATAACAAAGAACAGTACATCCGATGGGAATAAGGAGCAGGGGAAGAGAGCGCAGACCTGCGAAGTTGAGGGAAGCGAGGGTCTTCTGGTAAGATCGAGCGCAATACAAGCATCCATACACCATAGGACCTAAAATCCATCAGAATGAGAAGAGAAATCCAGCAAAACCTAGAAATTGGGGAGGAAAAAAAAAAAAAAAAAGAGACACGGATAGGGAAGGACGGAGGAAGAGAAACCTAGAACAGGGCCCCTCCCGGCTTCGTCGATGCCCATCATGCAAGGCTCCGACGCCCATTTCGGCAACGGAGCTGAACCCATCTCGAATCGCGACTCCTGGGATTCGACTGTCCCGCTCTATCCCAGCGCCAAAATACCCTAATTTGCTCTCGCCAAAAAAGCGCGCGAGGGAGCTCCCGAGGCGTTAGGCCCGCCCTTGGCTCCAAAGAAGGGCCAAAGCCCAAGGCCCAAGGCCCAACGACTGCCCCGGCCTCCTAAACAGAGAGGAGGACAAACACCGAACAACTAACTAGGCTCCGCCGTGGTTAAATAATTTAACCCAATCTAATGATATCGCTTGGCCACACAAATTGTGACTAAGATCTTGTGACTAAGATCCATCTGAAAGCTGTTTGATGATGGAATTATTGATGCCATCTGAAAGCTGTTTGATGGAATTATATCTAGAGATATTCGAAATTCTTAGAAGAAATAAACTAGAAAATAACTAAAGCAAATGACTGTTTACTTAATAGGAAGGTAAGGGCTACTGCAGCAGCTGCAGCAAATTATTTTTTTTTTTGCCAATTTTTAGAGAGTTTGGCCAAATAATAATATGCTGCGAGAAAGAAGATTTAGTTAAGAGTTTAATTCAACAAACCATTACCATTCTAGCCATCCAAAGTCGTGAAACAACCCTCTCAATACCTTGCATTTTAGGAATGAAATAAAAAACAGAAAGCAATCACCTTGCAATCAAAGAATCACCCTGTTGTATTTCTGTGTCTTTTTGTTTTATGAAAAAGAAAGCATTTTAGTTTGGCTCTTTTGTTAAAAAAAAATAAAAAAAATCTTGCCAGGATGGCATATTATGATCCGAAAAAATCTTCTTTTTCCGTCCGTCTATCGCAACACCAGTAAAGCCTCTCCTCGTAAATGCTTCCAAAGTTTAAAAAAAAAAAAAAAATTAAAAAAAATCATGCTTCGTTGAATGATATCCTAAAATATTTTTTACATATATGGCAACCTCGTAAAACACCTTTCCTAAATGAAAAAAAAGAAAAATCATACTTCATAGAAGAATGTCCCAAAACTTTAATGAAGAGGGAAAGAAAAAGAGAGAGAAAAAAAAAAAGGTAATTGCATAAATATTGCACTAGGTTGCATTGACCAGTAATTTGACCTAATCCTAATTTAATTAGACTCAATTTAATTCATATTTAAAGATTCATGAGTTGAATTGAGTCCAAAACTTATATGCAATTGAATTCTATGTACTTTTTCAACTAGACCTAACTAATGCATTGTTCAAATCTAAGTTAAGCCAATACAAAGCAAGCACAATATGCTCCAAATCTAATTCACCTTTGAATCAATAAAGTAATATAATATTATCATAACAATTTTATAATGTAATTATAATAGTTTATAAGCCAAGAGCAATCTATAATAGTATTTTTTGATAATATAAATAGTACCATCAAATAGAGTCTTATGGCTACAACCTTCTGAATTGTATTAGATTAATTATCTCGTAATTTAGCTACTTGCATCTTATTACATTGTAAATTGATCTTTAGTGAAATTTAGACTTATATTTTCTCCAGCAATGCTCACAAAAGAAGTCTCTATCATCATCACTGTCACCACCACTACTACCAACTGCAGTCAACATGTTACATCCATACCCAACAATAGAGGCTCCTATCATTGATCTTTGAATGGTTGGCTATAATCTTTAAGGACACCCTCTTTTCTTTTAGTAAAAAGGATAAATTTTTAATAATAAATTTTAATGATCATGTACGCATGAAAGTATTTAGATATATATATATATATGTGCGCGCACGCACGCGCGTATGCGCCCACGTTTGTGAGCGTGCACTGTGCACCATGCACCAATTGCATCCTCCATCAAACAAAATAAAAATATCTTTTTATAATTATTTTTTTAAAAAAAGAAAAAACATGATAGTTCTCTTAAAATAGATCTAGATCATTCTACCTTATATTAAATTTAATTGCAATGGCCAAACAACACTAAGGGTTCATTTTTTAAAAGGTACTAGAGTTATACAAGAATTTAAGTCACCTTAGATAAGTGTTATTCAAGCAATACTTAGAAAAATAATTTACTTATGTTCTTATATGCATTAGAAGGTGATTATAATATCTATCATCCATATTCTTTTATATTATAATTTTTTCAGATAAGTTGTTAAGTTCTATTCATCTTTCCCACAATATTCTTTATTGAGCAAACATTCTTTGCATACTAATTATATATATATTTTTTATTATTAAAAGTTAATTTTCTCTTACCAAACCATATTTTCAGTGATACTTTTAATATATACATTAATTATATATAAATTTTATTTTTTAAATAAAAATAAAATTTCATAGTTACTATTTATTAATGAAATAATAATATTATACTTCTTTATAAAACATCAATTATATCATGAAAAGATATTTTTATAAAAATTATAGATCTTAAATAAAAGCCGCATTCTTACAAAATTATATATTAATTTTTTTATTAAAAATATTATTTTATCAAATTATTATTCAAAAATAAATTTTTGATTTGATATTTCTTTTTAAAATACATCAAGAGTAAAAGATAGATGAATGCCCCATCATGATCGTGCAGAAATATTTAAGAATATATATATATATATATATATTATCTAATTAGTATGAAACTAATTTAGCTTATTTTCTGATTAGGTAAGACTTTTTTTTTCTATTTTTCAATTTAATAGATAAATAATAATTTAAAAATAGCTTTTATATATATATATATATATATATATATTAATCAAAGCAAAAGAAGGACATTTGGTCAATCACTAACCTTCACATAAAATTATGCGACCAGAAAAAACGGAGCCTTAAAATTTATTAAATATTTACATATCGAACCCACAGCCCAAAAGACCGCATTAAAATCTTGGCCGTCAAAACCGAAGACTGAATGTATCCGACCAAGCGACCTTCGTCGTCGTTAAGGAGGCGGTAAAATCGGGAATTAATTTTTCGATCGCATTCCGCGTCTCATCGACGGCATCAGCTCACGCGGCTCTCCCATTTGGCCGTGACCCAGTTGGCAACTCTTATATCGCAAATACGCCAGAAGATTCGCCTCCCTATAATGCCAGAGAAAAACTTAATCACAGTCTTTTAATTCAATAAACACCTCGTGCCATCAAAGGAAGGAACTGGAAAATGGAAATCTAAAAACCCGGAAAACTTCCTATCAGAGAATCTCCGGGTCTAATGGAAAAAGGAATAAACCCCACCTCCTAAAGCCTGAACAACTCCCCTATTATATGTATCCTTCCATGTTATATCTCCCTCCACAATTTCTCTCTCTCTCTCTCTCTCTCTCTACAACTCTTCTGCTAGAATTTGAAAAAGAAAAGAGCAAGAGATGGCATCCTCCAAGGTCTTTCTCGTGGTGGTATTGATGGTGGTGGGTCTGCTTGCCGGGTCATCGATGGCTCATCATCATCATCATCATCATTCGCCCGCTCCTGCACCGGCGCTGGCACCGGCACCGGCACCGGCGCTGGCACCGGCACCGGCACCGGCGCTGGCACCGGCACCGGCGTTGGCACCGGCACCCGCTCAAAGCGCTGCCGCTGTTGCTTCGATTGGGCCTCTTGCTCTCGTCGGTGCAATTGCTTCTACGTTGATGATGCTATTTGTCTAGTTCCATGCATCCGTCCATTGAAGTTGGCTAATAATCCATCCATTCATGCTTAGAATTTAGCTTGGATTATGTCGTGTCGGTAAAAGATGTCGTCTTTTGTGGCTTTGTTGTGATCAGTAAGTATCAGTGATAGAGTTGAATTGAATATGTTCTCCTGAATTCTTGGTTTAAAGTGTTTGCATTTATTTTTCTTCGTTTATATATAATATGCATGTGCTATCAGAGGGTAAGAGATATCTGCAGCCAGGCTCTCCAAATAATCCCAAACTTAATGGGATAGAATTTATAAAGCCATGAGTAACCACGTTTTAAAATCCTAATTCCTATGCCGAGAAGATTCAGTAGAGTAGGTGAAGAAAAAAAAAAAAAAAATTGTGATTACACGCGCTGTCTCCCTGTATAAACGCTTCTCTTTTTTTTTTAATTTTCTTTTATATTAAAACATGCCTCTCTTTACAGACGCTTTTCCATGGAAGGACAAAAAAAAAAAAAAAAGCACTCAAAAGATCTGATAAAATTATTTATATTGCTAAAATTAATAATTATTAAAAGATTCATGTAAAAAATAAAATTTAAAAAATATTAAATTTAAATATAGTTCATCCAATACCTACTACAGAATAATCCCTCATCAATAAAAATTATTACATTTAAATATATATACATATTGGTAAACTTAAAATTCACTAACCCAATTATCTTTGCACATAATTCTCAAAAATCTCATGCACAGGTGCTGTAAAAATCCAAAACTCTAGAAAAAGGACATTCTAACTTAATAAGGAATTTAAGGTAAATTTTAATCAAGAAATTTTATAAGAAGGTATGCTAATTTATTAAAGAATTCAAGTCAAAATTCTAGTAAGGAAACCCCATGAAAAGAAAATAAGAAATTTAAGGCACACCACAATAATAATGCAGAAACATAAAGATACAGATGTTCCTTAATGATGGAGCATTTAACAGTACTTACTATATTAAAATTGATACATATACTTGCCCCCTCATTTTAATTATAATCAATGTCCTAAATGCCTATAAACATTCTTACCGTTCACATTCATCCATTAAAATTTTAATGCACATACATCAAAGCATTTGCAAAAATAGAAATTAATATATAATATTATGAAATTTGATGAAGGTCTTGCTCTACTAACTATATAAACATATTCTAAAGAAGGCATTTTGACAAAGAATATACTATTTATCTCCTAATCTTGTGTTTAAGGTACCATAATATTACTATTACTTTAATACTTAGGCTTCGTTCTTTGGAAGGTATTAAAGTTACTTATAAATCTATATTTTTTTAAATAGGTGCTACTTAGGTAATATTTATATGGAAAAAAATTATGTATATTCTTTTGTACATTGGAAAATGACTCTGATATCCATTACTCTTTTTTTTTTTTCATGTTATACCACTGGATCTATTTTATATACTAATTGTATATTATCTCTTTATAATTGAAGCTCAATTTTTCTTTTACTAAACTATATTTTCAATCATACTTTTGATATATATATTAATCATATGTAAATTTTATTTTCAAAATAAAAATAAATTTATATAATTATCATTTAGTAATTAAATAATAATATTGTATCCCTTTATAAAATATAGATTATATCATGAGTAGATAATTTTGTTTTAATTATAGAATCTTTCATAAATATTGCATTCTTACTTTTTCTATCCAACATACATTGAGAGTTAAAGGTAGATGAAAGAAAAAATTATGATCTTGTAAAGATATTAAAGGAAGATAAAAAAATATTTTATCTAATATATGAGAAACTAATTTAGATATCTCTTGAATGGTTAAATGTTACCTTCAATTTGATAGATAAATGGTAATTTAGGAATGTAACTTATTCTTTTAACTTTTTTTGATTGAAGCAAAATGACATGAATAAGTTGGTCAATGAGAAAGTGGCCAACTTTCTTATAAAATTTTATTACTAAAGAATGGAGCCTTAGATAATCAAGTCTTAGCGTAGGATCATTGAACTTCAATCTTTGTTAAAAATATGTTTGGTTTATAGAATAGCCATCTAGCATCTGAATCAAAATTATTAATTCCAATTCAAAGTGGTTTGAAAATCTAAACCACTCACAGAAGTTTGCTAATTCATTAAACCATTCATCAAAATAACCCTTAACCATAAGCTAATACCCATAATTTTCTTATTTGAGACTCTCCTCACCTTCTTCTCACTTGATTTCCCTCTCAAAAAAAAGGCTTTGCAGCCATGCCATCAATAAAGATGAACTAATCTTTGTACTAATATTTTCAATCATTTCTCATCAGATTCTTACAAGTATTTTCATCAAAATTCTTTTTTTTTCTTTTTCTCTCTAATAATTGATTTGATTTTGCAGACATTCTCTACAATTTTCATACTACCCAAGCTTTTGCTTCTAATTCTAATTCTTATATAAGCCAAGCAAGTAGAAAAATAGATGACCTCCATTCCGATTTTAATAAAATTCAATTTTCATTCTTTGTCTGAAACAAATAGACCCTTAATGGCTTACGATGATAAAACAATTTTTATTATGAACAAGCAAAATTTTTACTATTTTAGTACGTTGGATATAAATTTTACTTCTACAATGCTATGTGCTGACTATTGCTCCTAAAGATAAGCTAGAGTTAGATGAGAAAATTCCTCTAATGATGCAACATGGACAAAATTGTCATTGGCGCAGCAGCTAAAAAGGAGTCACAGCGGTTGCAATATATATTGCACTTATTCTCTATATTCAAGGGTCCCAACCAGCTTGTGTGAAGAATTTACTACACATCACCTAGGATCATACTAAAACATCAGAAAAATCACTCAAATAAACGTATGGTTTGAGATCCAAGCCACCTAAAATTACTTTATATACGGGGAGGCCCATCAACCTAAGGATCACCACAAAGCACAACCACCCACCCTATCTCACAAGCTTCTAATTGAAACAGTTGTCACGTTCGTCTTTTTGTGTGCGGTTGTAGCTGCCATGCCCCACGTTTCCCCTCCCATGCAATGGCTTTGGACTAGCCCCGGTTGTCTTCTTGTCATTGGTTCTTTTAGTTTAAGTCCAAATCGATTCAACTACTAGTGAAAAGTATACTTCAATTCATGCACGCTAATCTCATCATCATCCTCCTCCTCCTCCTCCTCCTCCATTTAGTTTTGAGTCCTAATGGATTCAACTACTGGTGAAAAGTGCCCTCCAATTCATGCACGCTAACCTTCCCAACAGGTGTCCCCTGAGGCTGAGCAGTGGGCTTGGTCCCCCCACCCCCAAACTCCTTTGGACAAGCATTACGCAACCATATCTTATTCTCTAGTTGCATGGATGGATAAGTTATTGGGGTTAGGACTAAAAAAACTATCACACTATCACTACGAAACTATGATTAGCCCCTATGATTTTTTGAGATTGCAAGCAAAGTCCACCTCACTTTTCGCCGGTCGCCAAAAATGACCAAGTGTGCATAACATTGTGGTGGGGTCACAATCCCACTATCATAACACAATTATATGGCCCATCGAAAAAGAATAATTTCCTAATGCATAGCCCATCATGGTTATCTATTTAATAGGATAATAAAATTCCAATTGGCAATCAAAATAACTTCGGGCGTTTGGTCTAGTGGTATGATTCTCGCTTCGGGTGCGAGAGGTCGCGAGTTCGATTCTCGCAACGCCCCCAAGCCGAAATTTTTAATTATTATTATTTTTGGGATTTTACACTCTGGCCCAGAATCATAAACCAATTCCTCTCCGGCCGCCCTCTGGTTTTGAATTTGAAAATCTCTGTTAGCCCTTTAATGGCATTGTAAAGCCGTAACTATCTCTTTTGTTCTACCTTTTATTTACTTTGGTTTTTGCACCAGCCGACAGAGATTCTTTCTCTGCAAAAGAGAAAGAAATGTGAGGCATTTGCTTTTCCCAATTCCTCATTCTTGGATTGCAAGTGCAAGAGCAAACCAAAAACAATGGCGACAGTTTTAAAACATTAGTGCCGCGTTTATATCCTCAAGGAAGAAAATACGCAAACAAACTACATGGGTATCAGTAGATTTTTTTTTTAAAAAATTTTTTTTTAATGAATAAGACCTTGTATGAGATAGGGGTCAGATCTTCATCATGTTGCTCAGGATATACGTAAGAAATGCATGCGGTATTGGATCCCTTAGAGCCACTCCATCATCCGACACCTTCATGCTCCCTACACTCATCGACTATATATTACATGTGATTTTTCCATCCGACACCTTCATACACCGTATTTGCAGTTGGATCACTTTGCAGATCAAAGTTCATTGAAAACACCATTTCTCTTGTGGTCTCAAGGAACTCTACCTGCATTCTTAGTCTTGCTGCAATAGACCACGCAATCAAACAATGATGCATATTAAGTAGGGCTATACAAGAGAAATTTTGCAACATCCTCGTCAAACAAATCAAACCTTGCCGGTAGGTTGTTTTAGACCATCCTTGCCGTCTCCTACGGGATAATACGATTGACCAAAAATTTTGAATACAATGATGGCTGGGACTTGGATGTCTGGAGTTTCTTTGACCATGGCTTACCTACCGAGGACCAAAGAGGAATGTCTCTTGCAAGGAATCTCATCCCACAAGCAAGCTCCAGAAAAGGTCCTGTTCTTTATTTTTGGCATCCATCCAGCTTGTTTGTTGGATCATGGGGCTACTTCTTGAGACCAAATCCATCTACCCCCCCCCCCCCCCCATCTTTCTTCCTTACAAATGCGCTTCCAAAAATACTAATTGAGGGCACATGACTTGCACGTGGTAATAAAACCTATATTAATAACTTGCCAGATCTCATCAACATAAGAGAGAGAGAGAGAGAGAGAGGGAGATGACACAAATTTTAAATTGTCAACAAGCAGGGGCATTTTGGAACTAACATATGCTTGCTTGCTTAGGCACTCAGGATCTTTTTGTCAAGTTTGTCAGCTAGAGTTAGGGGATTCGAATAAAAATCTTGACTTTTGCTTTCATTGATACATTAGAATGGATCTTAGTTCCAAATATCTCAATGCATAAACCTGGCATCTAATTTAACTTCTTTTTTCTTGCACCACTCCCCCCTCTCGGGCATTATCAAGCTCTAAAATAAGTGTCTAGCAAAGATCTGGCAGTTGTGAACCAATCCAGATATTCAACGCAGCTGGAAGTCTCTCTCTCTTTTTTTTTTTTTGTTTTTTGACGGTTCAAAGCAGCTGAAGTCTATGGCATTTTATTTTTCTTTCCGACCTACGATCTTAAAACTCTGCAATGTTTACACTAAGACCTTATTACCACTTTGACTCCCTGCTACTTTGCCACCACTGGCATGATTTTACTTTAAACTATAATGATGATGATGTTGATCTCCCTTTCAAACTCATCCTTCATTCCACATTAACATTCACTTGAGCATACTTAAATTAGGCTATAAATGTCGATTTCATCTTAATCTTGATTAGTGTAACCATCATAATCACTTTTATGTCATTATGCTGTCTTCTCTTCTATTCTACTGTTGAACCTATGAATTCTAAATTACACCCACATCACGCAGCAAAAACCATCAGCATTAAGGAACCCAGTCCTAGTCTCTGATCCCAAAAAACCATATGTAGGGTCATTTCCAAAAAAAAAATTCCAGTATTATTGAATTCAGCATTTACTTCAAGTCCTCGGATTGGGAGGGACCTCGTCAAGCAGCTAGCCACCACTCCTTCACTCACCATTCCCCCTTCCACCCCCACTAATCTCCTCCTCCTCCTCCTCCTCCTCCTCCTCTCTCTCTCTCTCTCTCTCTCTCTCTCCTCTATGGTCTACACCCACCCCCTACGCCACCTTCAGAATTTTTCTTGTCTCTTCCCAATCTGTCCTCACAATAAAATGCACCAGTTTTAAATACATGTACAAAAGAAAACAGAGTCCCTCCAACCCCCTCATCCACTCACCGCATCCACCCCTTTGCTTCTTCGAACCCCAAAGCCAGCCAAGAAAAAAAAGGGAGCAAAAATTTTGAACCCTCCCAAAGTTATCATTCTCGCGTCCCACCAGCAGTGCCCCAGATCCTTCCTTCAATCCAACTCCACTCAGAAAAATTCAGCCGCTCTTCCCCAAATCTCCACCCTAGGGGAAGCCCCCATGTTCTAAAAATCCCATTTTTATTTCCTCCTCTCTTTGGCCCACTTCTCACTAGTCTTCCCATAATACCCCTCCATCGCCAGCCATGACCGAGGTGCTTCGGTCCCCCTCCCACCTCCCTTCTTCTCCAAGCCGGCCTTCGCTTTCCTGCGACCCAAATGATGGCTCCCCGGGCCTTTTAAGCGGCGACGGGGTCGAGGGGGAGGGGGGCCCAGGGGTGGTGGTAGAGAGGAAGAGGGAGAGGCGGAGGAGAGGCGAAGAGGAGGCATCGGCGGCGGAGGAGGAGCAGCTGTCGGTGTTGGCGCTGCTCCTGGCTGTGGTGAGGAAGTCGCTGCTGGGGTGCAAGACGGAGGGTGCGGAGGAGCTCCGGGGAGCCATGGAGATCGGGTGGCCCACCGAAGTGCGGCACGTTGCCCATGTCACCTTCGATCGATTCCATGGCTTCCTCGGCTTGCCTGACGAGTTCGAGCCGGAGGTTCCCCGGCGAGCACCCAGTGCCAGGTCTGATATCGTCTCCTCTTGTTTGATGATGTTGAATTGCTACTAAAGTCGAGAGCTTTGAATGAAAAAAATGTTTTTAAAAGATGATTTTTTTATTTTTTATTTTTTTGAAACAAGGAGAAGATGGTTCCTTTTTAGATACCTGTTGAATGATGTTAGAAAAAGGAATGCTTTTTCTTGTATTTATAAAGGGCTTTCCAATTATTGATTTAACAGTTTTGATGTGTCGGTTTCGGTTCTGAATCAATCTTTCAGGTCCACAATATTAGAGTTGGATGACTGCTCATCCTCTCTTTTGCATTAAAAAAAAAAAAAAGGCTTAAAGCTTATATTTCAAATACAAGCTTTATGTGGTGTGATGGGTGGTTATAGTTAAAGATTTGGAGTAGTCATGAGTTGGTATTTGTTTGAGTTTGTGTTGATCTCATAGATAATGAACAGAAACTAGTGATTATATGCTGTATCACTCCTAATGGCATGTTTTACTTCATCACCTCATCTGCGATCATCAATCCAAGTGTCACTAGTTCTTCAATCCACAATGACTCTGAAACTATCAAACTTTATCCAGTTGTTGCTTTTTAGTTTCTGAATCTTACACCTTTCACCAGTCAGTCGTATAACAGCTATATCTGTTGTTACTGCAAACTCTTCCAATTTTGAGCCATGTTATTTCAGATCATCATCTCCACTTTCTGGATTCATTAACACTGGCAGCCGCTACCCTTGTCAGTAGGGAATTGGTGGAAGTACTTCTAGTTGCCACATTACTCTCTGCATCCTCTCAATGATTGGATAATCCATAAGGCCACTATATAGTCATATTACTACATTTTAGATTTAAGGCTGGTTTTGAAGCATGAAAGGGCTTGCTAATGGTCCTTATCTGTCTAAAGACCAATATCTGGACCTTCTTATATGCACTTGTCCAAGAATATTTCATACAGGCTGTAAGCACACCTCTTAAGCCTCACTTTCATCCTCTCTGACTGCATGATGGATAGTTACCTAATAGAAGCATCGAATCTACCACACTCTACCAACAATGTTATACCTTTATGTTTTGTCTTAGAAGTGCACTAAGTTTCATCTATTTAATAATTCTATTTGAATCAAGAACTTAAATCTTGTGGGAGAAGGGTGTTTCGATTTCTCCATGTAATGGGATGCTCTCTCTTTGTCTTGATGGCCGTCATAGTAGAGCATCCCTAGGTATTCTCATCTCTCTCCTTCTTCTTTTCTTTATTTCTTTCATTCTTTGATTTTTTTTCTTTTATTTTCTTTCCTCCTCGTTTGCTTTTTTGTTTTTCCATCTTTGTTTTCCTCCTTCCTTTTTTCTTTTCTTTCTTTTCTTTCTTCCTTTTGTGCATTTCTTTTTTACTTCCTTCTTTCCTTCTTTTATTTCCTTTTATTCTTCCTTTCTTTCTTTTCTTTTTCTTCTTTCCTTCCTTTTTTTTATTTCTCCATTCCTTCATTCCTTTTTCTTTCTTTCTTTACGAGGATGGGTTTCGATGTCTCCCCATTCCATCTTGTTTTCCTATAGGAACGGTCCTTGATTTGAATTAATATTTCATTGCACTAATCAAATCAAGGAATGCAATGAATACAGTTGTTTTCTTAAATTCTGCAATAAACATCTATCCTGCTGTGTGATACCAACTTGCAAATATTGTCCCTGGTGTTGATCTTTGCTGAGAGTTAGATGGTGCCTTCCCCGCCTGGTGGTTGATTGCACAGTGCACCCCTTATAAGCCATCAATTTTGGTGTGAAATGTTCTCATGGTGAGGGATTGGAGAATAATTAATTCTGTTGGGATTGAATAGATAGATAATATGTCAGAAGAAATTAACTTTGTTGGGATTGAACAAATAGATAATATTTCAGAAGAATTAATTCTGTTGGGATTGAACAGACAGATAATATTTCAGAAGAATAAAGGGACTCCTATAAACAGCGGGGGTGTTGGTACTATAACTAACAATTTTTTTTCGCTCCTAAATGAAAACTGGTAGGAAGTTGGGTAGGGGTGATGTTAGGAAGGATATAATATCAGTTGTAGGAAAGGCCGAAGGAATAATTAATTTCATAGTGACTGGAGTGACATTTAATGAGTCTTATGCTAAATATGAGACTTTTACTTGTTGAACAGAACCTGAAAGAAATTGATGGCAACTTTAGCCTAGAAGTCAATTTTGGTGGAATGGTTGCAAGAAAATATAATCGAAAGTAGGCAAGCCAAAGAAAGAGATCCAAGTTTCATAAAGATAGCATTGGTGGAACTGTAGCTGCCAACCCATGCAGGAGATGTCACATACCGTATGTTAGAGTCTTCACCTTTGAGGCAGACCTTGAAAAAGAGACAAACCCTTGATATTTTATTCAACATTATGTTGTTAATCTGTCACACCAAGTGTGGAAGACCTTGAAATAAGTCTAGGCTAACGAATTATCAGGACTCACCTAAAACTGACATGACCAGTTGAAAAGTCACATGGTGGCTTTAAAATTAGTTGTAACACTGTTACTTTTGTTGACTTAAAAAATCATCACAGTTGACTTTGTATCACATGACCAATCCATCCCACAAAGTAGAAATTGACACCAAAAACAAAATAAGATATCAAAATGCCTAAACTATCCTTATGTTTTGGTTTCTCCTAGTAGAGCTCCAGTTTGGCAATACATATATATTTGTTTTTTCCATTGCTGTTCCACTTCCTCTTTTACTTGTTCTGCTCATTGCTGCTGAAAGGGATACCAGAAACAATAATATAAACAAGGCCTTATCTTGTTCATTTGTTAGATTATGTGGATCATCCTTCATTGTCAATTCATATGCAACTCAAATCCTTGAAAATGGAAATAAATGTTAAATCACATTCCATCTCTTAATATGTAACTATATGCTTATAATTGTAAGTATGCATTTATGTAAGTTCTCTTTTAGTGGACACTCATTGACTATATTCATATATTAGAGATATTAATGTTGGTACATATCTGGCATGGTTAACCATAACTGAAACTACCACGATCCAAAATCAACAAGAATTATTCTGCACAGCTCGATCAGGTTAATGCATCTTGATTTGCCACTTATAATCCTCTATCAGCACAAGATCTTGATATTGCTCATGTCTAAACTTTTTTTTTTGCTTCAAGCTCCCTACATTTTGGAGGATTCTGTATACAAGTCAACTTCTGTGAAACGCTGATGTTGTTTTTGTTTGGCTGTATATCCACTCATTCCTTATAATTCATCAGCCAGCATCTAGCTTTAATAACTATTGACATTGTTCTTTTGTCATCACACACACACACACACACAGAGATCATATATATATATATATAATCCTCATGTTGGTGCATTTAGTTTTCTGCCATGCTCTGTAAGAGAATTTAACACTGCATCCAATTCCTATGCAGTGCAAGTGTGTTTGGTGTCTCTACCGAGTCAATGCAATGTTCCTATGACTCTAGAGGGAACAGTGTTCCAATAATACTCTTGCTAATGCAAAGACGCCTTTACGAGCAAGGTGGCCTTCGGGTATGCTTTTGACTGATGCCAAATACAGTATGTTATGATTTCTGATTCTTGACACTTGATTCTCATTCTAATTGAACAGGCTGAAGGCATTTTCAGAATTAATGCAGAAAATAGCCAAGAGGAATATGTCAGAGACCAGCTAAATCATGGAATTGTACCAGATGGTATTGATGTGCACTGCCTTGCAGGTTTAATCAAGGTAATAAATGGCCAAATGTGTGCATTAATTTATATTGATATTGCATTTGCTAGTATCTTAGGACAATTCACCTACAGTAGTGATGTAAAATGTGTGGCCTGCTTGGCCCACAAAATCACAGGCCATGCTGGTTTGGCAGGGCACTGTTTGCATGGCCCGTGAGAGCACGACCCATGGAATTGGGGCCCCCTGGTCTAGGCAGCACTGGCCTGTGGGCCTCGAACCCCTGGCCTAGTATGGCCCATGGGCGACACGGCCTGTTTTATGCCACTAAGCTACAGCAAGCAGCTTGAATTTCTTATCATGAGCAGTGAAAGTAACAAATGTTGGGTTGAAGAAGGTTCTCATTAGGCTGGCATATAGGTTCCTGCTACATAAGATGACTATGGTTGTCTCTAGCTCTATAAATTCAAACATCTCTATTCATGGCCCCCTCACTTCTTTAACATGAATAATGCTAGACAAGCCAGCACTCCTCTTAGTGATATGAGGATAAAATCTAACATCATCTTCTGTCTTTTAATGTTGGATTAACATTTGGTTTATAATATACCTTACTCCTTGAATGCGTAGTATACTGCGTAATATGATTTTCTGGGTCCCCTTTGATTTAAAACCAAGCACATCCAGTTGGTTTAAATCGACTGCTGGGCATCATTTGCTAACAAATAAACGTGATGGTTATAGACCTTGTAGAATTGGCAATTTTGAAGTAGCCAAAAGATTTTTCCTTTTTCTTCCCCCTTTCCTCCTTCATTGATAGGTAACTCTGCAAGTAACAATATCATGATTAGTCTGCATACTCTGTGACACTTCTTTTGTCTTTTCTTTAATTTTCTTCTACTCTCACTGTCTTATTACTTTAGAGACTTCTGGCTAGTGTTGTATGAACTATTAAACTGAAAGGTTATGCGTTGCATAATCACATCATTCCGGTAATGGTTTGTTTGAAAGGAAGATGATTTTAATCAAGGATTTAACTTATTCTGCATGATGACATAATGTCATTCACTAATGCTTATTATAGGCCTGGTTTAGAGAACTGCCCACTGGGGTGCTGGACTCTCTTTCACCTGAACAGGTGATGCAATGTCAATCAGAAGAGGATTGTGCTGAACTTGCAAGACTTCTACCACCAACAGAGGCTGCTCTGCTGGATTGGGCTATCAATTTGATGGCTGATGTTGTCCAAGAAGAACAGCAGAACAAGATGAATGCACGCAATATTGCGATGGTATTTGCTCCAAACATGACCCAGGTAACATTTGGTCAATCCAACTTATTGTGGTCCTCCATTACTTCAGCAGTGGAATATATTAAATTGAATCAACTGCTCTTCCTTTGTTTGGCCTATTTTCATTTGTTGTGCACTTTTTTATGCTTACGCTTGGCTTACAGATGCATTGAAGGGTTGGTATTTTTTAAATTTTTCATAATTGTAGATGGCAGATCCTTTAACTGCACTGATGTATGCGGTGCAAGTGATGAATTTTCTCAAAATGCTGATTTTAAAGACACTCAAGGGAAGACAGGAACCCACTTTGGAGGATGCTTCCATTCCCCACTTAGATCGACCAGATGAAAATGGTCATCACAGCCCTCAGCTTCATCTGGAGGGTTGCAGTGAAGAAGCAACGGAGCAAGTTTTTGTTCGCGAAGAACCTGCTTTAGATAGCCCCACCCATCTCCCTGAAGAAAATACCACCGCAGGTGAGGCAGCTGATAGCTTCCAACCCTCCCACGACATTGCTATCCCAGAAGGAACCCCAGTGCATTCCACTGATGAGCTCTTTTGCGAGACCCCAGCACGTACTGATGGTTCAACTACTGGCCCAGAAACTGCTGCTAATGGTTCTAATGCAGTTCATGTAAATTCTCGTAGGAACAAGACAGGGCGGTCAAGCAGTTTCAATCATAACAAAGGAACAAGAAAAGCTAAAGGACAATCCGCCAGTCGATCAACCTTACCAGCTGAGAAATCAAGAGGGGCCAGCATTGTGAGCCGTATAAATTCTAAGGTAGAGAGAGTAGAAGCATGGAGGTGAAAAATGTTCAATCAGTCTGTTTCATTACATGACCGACTGATTTGTATTTGAATGTAGTTTTGAGTCGAGGGATCATGAATTTGCTTCCAATTTTTTGGTATCTGGTTGGTGTATGATTTTCCTGTCTTAACGCATTCTATTGCTAACTGTTTCTGGTTTCTGGAAACTTTTATTTGAATGATTAAGATGTACTTGTTTCTCTGGTAAATCTCACGACTTCTTACTCCGCATTGCTTCTGTTTCGAAACTGGAGCTCTGAGACTAATCGCTTGTTCAATGCAGTATTTCAAGCTAATGCCTGGATCATGAGAGCATTGTAAATTATTTGGGTGAAAATGAAGCCACTGCTGCTGTCTGGCCTCCACCGTGGTAAACAACTGATCAGAAAGGGCATTTCTCTTCCTCCTCTCTCTCTCTCTCTCTCTCTCTTTTGGCCTTACAAATGGCACTGTTTCCTGATGATAATTTCATAAAAGGATGCCATCAATTTCAATTCTTCATCAGAGATGCCATCCGAAGATAACACTCTGTGAAGCATAAAGCATTATTTAAAGGAAGGGGTGGACCATCGTTCTTCTGCATTTCAATTCTATCAAGAATAATCTCTTTTGTTTGGTAGTAACATTGCCTGCAATTCTCAGAGGCATCTTCTTATCGGCGTGAAGCATGATTGACATATAATTGCCCTGAAAGGTGCAGGACCGGAGGCCGAATGCTGCCAAGAGTTCTTAATCCTTGATATCAACCAATTTTTTGGTTGATAAGATCTCAGATGAACCGAAGGGGATGCAACCTGGTGCTGCCTAATTGCTGATAAGTATCGGTGCAGTTTACAAAGGGGTTGGTAGAATCAGGACATGCAATGCGTGAGCCATGTCAGCAGCACGGGAACTGAAAGGGTAAACCATTAAAACCACTGATAGCAAATTCTGGCGAACCCAACAATTAAATTACCCTCGATACCAGACATCCGAAAAATAATTCTAGTTAGAAATCTCCAGGGAGTTTCCAACAAGAATGGTTAATGGTTAATGAGTAATGACCATTGACCATTGCCAAGTCATATACTTTAAACGAAACCTTTTGTGGTAAGCAAGCACAGAATCCACGTAGAATCCCATTAATCTAGCACTCGCCTCGATCACCATCCACAAATCCCTACCAAAGCTGGTGTAATCAAAGCCATTCATTCTCGCCAGCCGTCTGATCTCCCAACCGACTCCACAAGGGACATCCATATGGAGGACACCCACTCAAACCCACCACCCTTTCAGGGACGGTTATGTAAACAAACGCCCGGACTCCAAGCCTTGGAGAAGGCTACGGTGGCCGGACTCCACATGTCATCCAACCCACGTACCACCACCCATCCTAATTTCCCTCTGACTGGAAATCCTTGGAAAACCATCTTCACATCCTTCCCAACTCCCCCATCTTCGTTCTTCAAATCTTCAATCTCCCTCTTCTCTATATAGTTGTTGTATTTTCTTCGTTTTCGCAACAAGATCATGGCCACCTTAGGTAGCTTGAGCTCATTGTTTGAGAACCCGAAGCCCGAAAACCCGATGCTGTTTGATTCTCTGAGATCATGGAACCAAATCATGCCCAAGAAACCAGTTGAAAACTCGTCCTTCACCGAGATCTTTGGCGAGCTCCACTTCCAAGAGAAGCCTGCGCCACCCTCGAAGAGCAATGGTGTCTTCTCTGCGAAGAATTCAGAGTCGCTGCAGCTATGCACCGAAGGGCTTGGCTCTGAGAGCTCGGACGATGTCGATGACTTGATGAAGCAAGGTGATGATGGATGGAGCGATCTGGAGAAGGAGAAGGACACGGAAAGGCGGTGGCCGCATGATGGTGCGAATGGTTATTCGAGAAGCTTGTCGCTGGTGCGGTCGAGGAGCGGTGGGGGGTTCCCGCCGCCAATATCATCCATCGGGAAGAGTGGCAAGCCGTGGATCTGCTTCAAATCTTATAGGGAGGACGGGAGGTTTGTTCTGAGAGAGATCAGGATCCCCACCCATGAGTTCTTGCAAGCCTCGCGGGAAGACGGCCGGCTCAAGCTGCACATAGTCCACCCAGATGAAGCCATTTCAGAAGAAGAAGATGAAGAACAGGAGGAAGAAGCAGCAGCAGACGAAGTAGAGAAGAAAGTGGCTGATGAAATGCACAGCGATTAGTAATAGGCTTTTTGTTAGTCCATGTTGTTTCTGTGTCATTTGTGAGGAATTTCTTGGGGAACTTTAAATGGCAAAAAAAGAGGAAGAATAAGAGGAAGAGAGAAAAGAGTCCATAAGACATAAGGCCTTTTACTCTCTTATGTTTTCAAGCACAATGATAGTGAATAAATTATAGGTTCAGGTTCCTGCTGCTTAAGAGACAATGCTAGGCCTCAGGTTCACATGGTGGTGAACTGTTGTTATAGAAGATAAAATTGGTGTTAAGTGTTTCTCTGTTAGTCATGTGCGAACTTCAGAGGAGGAAAGTTTTCAGTGTCTTATCTTATCCATCATTCTTGATAACTATTTAATGTTAGTCTCCTGATTAAATAAATGTACATGTATTTCATGTGATATGATTCTCATACGATCACAAGATGCATAATATGAGCAAATAGAGCTGCAAATCTCTTGATTTCACCATGATGGAGGTAATTTTTTCTTTAGTGGACACAACTCTCCAGAAGAACAAATTGAAGCATGGACAGAAAGCTGTTCCTAACTTCCCATCCTGAAATAACCTTGGAAATCTAACTACAGTGTTAAATCAGGAATTGATCTCTATATGATATAGAGAAGAATAAATCAAGAACATTTTGATGTGGATACCTTCCATTGTAAGACAGAGTGTTATAGTTTGAAACTCATCACAGAGATACTGAATCAATTAGCCTAAGTGATGCATCAAGTTATTTGGTTCTTGTTGCTGATGCACCAATCATGTGAAATAATAAGGAATTTGCTTTCTGATTGCAAAGGCTTGCAATATGGATTATGAAAGAATTGCATTGTGTGTCCAGTCCATGGGTTAACCAAGATCACATGATTAAGATTCCATAGCAGGTAAATGCCCCCATCCAAAAGCCTTCAGGATCAGAAATCTGTGGGTAGAAATTTCATTCCCATTAATTTTAGACCAAACAAATCCTCTTCTGATATATATAATTTTTTAAGGGAAAAAAAAGAAGAAAATCATTCAACTTTCAAGCTTTCAAGATACCCAGTGCAGTTCTACCACCTGTGGTGGCAGACACCCTTTAACTCTTGTTACACGAGATTCAGTGCCAAGGTCCTCACCAGAAAGAACCAAACCAGAAAAAAAGAAGAAAAAGCAAATGAAAGTCAAGTGAAACATCTGTTATAGGTTAGCCATATTCAAAGCTCTCCAGGTAGGTTGAACTCCACAATCAAAATGACTTCATATTGCGAGAACCACAATTTCTCCGGCTGGTGTTGTTTTCCATATAACCAATTTCTCACATCAAAGATGACATAGTACATCAATTTTAAGTCATGGCACAAGAAAAGCATGACATGCTGAATGCAAATTGTAGTGTCGCTGCAAGAATTGTCATCTTCTCCATTTCAATGCTTCTAACAGGGACCTGCATCATTTGAAATGAAGTGGGTTGCTCGCAAGGCTAAAGAGAAAACAAGGACACGAAAGATGCGCCAACCGGACCTATTAGTTATACAGCTACTAAACAAGGTTAACAAAAAGGACTATATCAAATTCATAAATGCCACATCACCAACTTAATCCCATCGTGGTCTGGCATTACTTACTTTCCATCTGCACAAGAGTCAAGTCCTTCATCTGAGGTTCAGCTCCAACGGCAGTAGGATAGAACAATAATTTTGCATCTTGAATAACCATAGCCTATGCAGCCTCTGGAAACAACTGATCCCAGCAAATCGTTGCCAGGGACAGGAAGCAAAGGTTTAGAGATTAAGGAGAAACCAGCAAGATTTCTCTTCAATAATTCTGCTAGTTAGGCAAAGTGCAGAAACAAATGCAATGTATACATGCCACATGTACCATCTGAGCAACTAATGCAATTCTAATTTCTAAGTGACATTTGTTAAACTGGTATTTTTTTGCCTTATGAATCAATGTATCAGCTACAAGAAACTTGCTTTTGGCATAAAAAGAGTGCAGAAAACAAAAAATATGATGTCTTCTTGTGCAAAAGAACAGCAAATTGACAACAGGATGCAACAAACAACTTAAATTTGTTCTAGTATCTTCAAAGCAACATCTTATTTTGGTACTGCTATCTGTAAAATTCATAGCACAAGCTTATCTATAAAACAGCTTGCATCTTAAGACTACAGGTAGAATTGGGGGATGTCCAAACATTAGATTTTTTTCCTCCCCAGTCACTGTACCTTCTAAACCCTGGATGGGATCCTAAAAGGAAGTTCAGGTAAAAACATTGACAGAGGGTAGATGCACATTTTTCAGCTGTGGTCACGAAAATACAACTCTAATAGAAGAAAACCAAATAAATTGATGGACTTCTCATTAGTTAAACAAAAGTCTTATTGGAGTACTTTTGAGGTACCACTGCCTCCTGCCTAGCTCACTATAAGACGATGTGAGATCTCTCCAGAAGAAACTAATAGAGTTGATGAATTATACCGAATTGACTGCAGTTCCATCGCACTAAACTGAAACAATCAGCAACACTGAATGCTCCAATAGTGAAGGCCACCACTAAAAGTCAAAAGCTTCTACCTGAAGCAGAACAATAAGCCAACACTATCAATAAAATGTCAAGTAAAGAGATACTGGGAATCAAATAGAATGAAATCACAAAGTGATGTAGTAAGTAGGCACTAAGTTGGCTTTCATAAGAACCCTGCCATATATGGTAAACTTTGATGTTTAAACATGTAAAAAAACCACAAGAATTAGAGGGTTATTTACTTATGGTAGAGCTACAGGCATGTGAAAATAGTTATCATCGCACTGCTCTGAAATTCTGAACAGGTTATGTCTAAAGGGGCCTTCTTAAATTAAAACTTAAACACTGGCATAGGATATTCATTCCATGTAATCATAATTTCCCTAAAGAGAATAATAAGTATCAAAGCTTCTACCTCACAGGAAACAAACAAACAAAAAACTATGGGACTGCATGTGCGCAAAAGACAGACCCAAAAATCTTCTGCATTTGTGGGAGGGCTTTTCAACGTATTAAAGCCTATATACCAACATTAATTAGATTGATACTATTGTCAATATGGTGGCAAGAGATACTTCATGATTTTTTGATACAATATATCTAGAAGTTTATATGCCAAAACTGAATTTTGAATTCCTGTGTCCCTTACTACATAACAAGTGGCGTCTCAATACCTGTGTCTAACTTCTCTATTCAAAGAGAAAATCCAATGAGAGGCCTGCTGACCTTGTTTTCAATTGCAGGAAGATCATTATATGTATGTATGTATGTAATAGTAGATAATGATTTTTGTGGTCATTATGCGGAGCATGTCAAACTCAAATTTGCCTGTGGATCTCTCATTAGCTTTTAAATTTTCTTTAGATCCATATTTGATATTTTCAGATAAAATGACTGAAATATAAAAAAATTAATGGTAATTCCTACCATTCTGTTCTCTGCTCATTTTGAGATGGGAATCAGTTTGCCATGAAATGCATTAGGTAAAATTTAGTTGTAGACTTTAAAATGGACTTCAGTTAATTAGGTCCACGGCTTTTTTTTTTTTTGGAAGCAAGATAGGACCATGGACCATTGGACTTCATTTGATGACCTTAGTATTGTGTTCTAAATTATTAAACAGGCAGCCTCATTTTTTTAAAAAATAGATATTTATTTTTGAAATATTAAATTTGAATGAAAATTTATCCTACTAATTTATGAGTCGTATGATACAAGCATTATATAAATGAAATTAAATATCATGATACTTAATGTACTTCTTGTGATATTTTTAACATTTTTATACAAATGAATTTAGGATCCTCTAGATATTTTCCCTGCATTAACTAGAGTTGAAGACTTGAAGTCCATGTCCATGGCATATCTAGAATCAATCAAACTAGGTAAAAGAATGTCCGGACTGGGCTATGGCTGTCAAATGGGTGAAATCTCTCTGAAAGTCAAAACAAACACGTAGCCAATAGGATTCAAGTCGATCCAATCTTTTCTTTTCTTCTGTGGTACCTATAAGGGGACTGTTCTTGCTAATGATCCTAGATATATATAATTTACGTCAACTTGAAGTCTCAAATCCGATCCCAACCTCAAATTAATTATGTGATGGACCGACATGATCTAATATCCCTGTAGGATGTACCCAAGCTGATCCTCATGTAGCAAAGCTGGTATCACAGCAGCGGATTATCTTGTTAGTTTCTTCCAGTATTTGTGATGCTGTGATCTTGACGACTGTTCTTTCTTCAGCAAAAGATCTTGACTACTGTTGAGTTGGTCCCATTTGTGGTCCATGGAGGTAGAAGTGTCCCGGTGCATTAACAATCGTCAAATACAAGAGTTGGATCAGAATCCCAACTGGTTTGTTTTATTGTGATCTGCGTTCGATTTAAGCAGATACATCCATTACAAGGGTCTTCAGATAACAACAACGCTTCGTCATGGCAGTTCCCTTGAACTGTAGCAACAATGACATAATTCCTGTAGGACAAAGATGACGGTGTTTTTTTTTTTTTTTTTTTTTTTTTTTTTTTTTTTTTTTTTGAAAAAAAAGAAAGGCTACCGCAGGTTATCCATGCTTAAAAATGGAACATGTATTTGTTTGACAATTAAAAAAGTGTTTGAATTATTATCGTTTTGGACTACATCAATGCATCAATGGAGAACCATAAACAAAACCATCATTGAAAAGATAAAATTCCAACTTGTTAGTGCTAAATATTTTGCTTAATTTAATATTATGATCGTTGGCGTGTCATCTCTTCAGCCACCTGACAGCGACCGATCAATGGATTTGCTCCATGGGCAATCCAAGCCGACGAAATTCTAAGCTCTCTGGATCCGTACCACATGAACTTCTCTGGCCATTACAATAGCCACGTCCTTGGGATTTGCAATAACTAATCATTTTAACAGGCAAATAGATTAGCAGCAGTATGCTCCTGAACGGTTGTAATAGAAAATCTAAATTTTCTAAACCCACAAACATTCAGTTATTTAAATATCTTAAGTACGTGTGGACATATACTGTAAAATAAATCATATTTAGCTTCCTCATAAAACCATAGTTTTTTTTTATTATTATTATAAGACATGATTAGTATTTTACAGTAAAAATATTATGGCTCAGTAGCTCAATCATAATATTTATAATAGTATGGGCTGATGTTAAACATGGGTAATTACTAGGACTTGCTGATCATCCTAAGAGAAAAATAATGAAAAAATTTCAAACAGATTTCACCAATACTGTTTCAGCGTAGACGGATCACTTTCATGCTTCACAGGCAATGGGACAATTAGTGTAAAAAAAGAATTTGAAATATCTTTTCCTGGCAGCTTTCAAATTCTAACCAAATCCACCTGTTCAAAGGCGTGGGAGACCGTCACATGCCTTATTTGAACGCTAGTTTCTTATTAGTCCTCTTGCTCTAGATCCTCTTCAAAGCCCTACGTTCTCCAACCTTCTCTCACTAGCAAGCCTCCACACTAATTTACGCTAATTTCCTAGCCCATGAGATAGTAGTTTGCTTTCGAGATGAAGGCAGTGATGAAGTTGGTCAAATGGGTGAAGACATCTTGCAGTGCAAAGCCTTCATGGCGGTGCGAGGTGCCGATAGGATTCCTACCAGTTTACGTTGGAGATGAGAGACAGAGGTTCGTCATTCCGACGGGTTTTCTATCGCATCCGCTCTTTGGAATGCTGCTGGAGAGAGCCTACGAGGAGTACGGGTTTGAGCAGAGGAACGGATTATCTTTTCCTTGCACTGTCTCCACGTTTCAGGAGGTGGTGAGTGCTGTGAAGGGCTCCCATGGGCAATTTCACCTTGAGAAGTTATTAGAAGAGATTATAGATGTGGAGCCTGAGTAAGTGTATCTTTTGGTTGTTAGTTTTCTGAAGAATTTGAATTGTATTTTGAACGTGTGCATGTAATTTTCTTTGTTCTCTTGAAACTTTGGAACGATACAAACTGCCAGAAATGACCAGCATCTTTCCGGCCGGATCGCCAGGCTCAAATTGTTGTTGAGTGATACTAGAACAAAATTAATAAATAACAAAAACTTAGTTTCGGTCAAATAGTAACTTAATTACAGATTAAATTGTCGTTCTATTATGACAAGCTTTTCGTCAATATTTTTATTCCTACGTGATTATATAAATTTTCCTGATTTTAATTGAATATCAACTATAACCATTAACTATAACATGACCCGTGTGAGAGAGAGCTCAGGGTGCCCTGCCTCCGTGGGTCTTCTTGCAAACCTGTCGCTTTCTCTCAGAACGGTTATCTGATCGCGGGCGACGATGATTTCTTCGGCAGCCCAAGTTAACTGCCCGAAATGGCAATGCTCATTATGCTGTGCTTCAAACCTGATCGAGAACAATACAGAATGTGCGATACCTCAAATTTAGTTCTTCGTTACATGAATATATATATAATATTTATAACTCAAATTTATTTACTATTCATTAATTTTTACCTAAGTTTTTGAGCTATATGATTTTAGTCCGTTAATAAATTAATTCATTAGAAGGTACCGTGATCCTCCTCTCTCGAGATAAATGCGACCCTTTCCATCACCTACAAAAAACTTCAAGCTAGAGGGGGCCTTTTGGAAGCCATAAATTTCAAGCTAGAAAGGGGCATCAGAAGCCATTCATTCTTCACAAAGGAGATAGGCTATGCAACATTATTTTATTGGACTCACTAACAAATTGTTAAACATGATGCAAAATATGTAGAGACACCAACATATGTGCTACTAAGTTATGGTTTCCACTCTATTTCTTTGTAGCTAAGTAAACAATTGAATAAATGTGTAGAAAAGATAAGATCATTGCAGCCTTATATTCTCCTGCTCTTTCAGTCTCCGGCAGTGAAAAGATATAAAGTCTGTTACGCAGAGAAGAACCGGCAAGAATAAATCTTTAAAATTGTTAGCCTCTCAGCCCCTTGCCTAGACGCCTTAAGCATAATTTTATATTGAGAAAACCAAGCTTGTGCAAAGAAAAGCATAAACATATATGTGGGTGTGTCTATTTAACTATTCCATCCAAAAATACGTGTACAAGAAGGACCATGACCAACGTGAGCAAATTTAAGCATCAACAAACTGATGTCGACCAGCAAGCTAGCTAGCCTCCCCCATGGGTCAGGGCGGCACGACACGCCACCAAAGCGTGGTATGATGCTGCCGCCCTCAATGCAGTAAACGCCCAGGTGATGACCACCGCCGAGGTCCCCGCTGATGAAGCCCTGCCAGTTGCCATTGCTGAAGTAAATGCAGTTGTTCCTGCATCATGCAAGCTCCGATGCTGCCACTGACACGGACCCATTGAGCCCCACCAGCAACACGCTCGAGACGCGCTTCCATCCACCGCTCTCGAGAAGGAATTGACGATTGGTGCATCTCCGAGTCGGTGCCCACCGTCAGCACCCAGCCTCCGGCCGAGCCCCAGCACGGCATCTAATGCGCTGGAGAATTAGAGTTCCTTCCTGGCTGCCAACTGCCATGTTCTGTAGACGGCGCCAAGCTCACGATTGGAATTGCCGACCATGGTTGCCAGCTTTGACGAAGGAATCGAGAAGCAATTCTTGGCCTTGCGGCGGACGGCGAGCTGGTCGTTCATCCTTTCTCTGGAAAGTTCAGTAACTCTATGAGATTACTGGGTATTTTGGAAATCGTCAGTCTAAATGACGATTTCCATTGATTTCTTTCCAAACCACTTTTCACCCGACACTTCGCGCTCGATCGTCCCTTGTCTCCCGATACTTAACGCTCTAGGGCACTTCCGACGCTCTCTTCGTGTTCCCCCCGCCGCCACGACCCCCGCGGGTCCCCCTCACTTGTCGGCTCCGGTTGGCCCACGCCGTACGCCGTCCCCGGTCCAGTCGAGGCTCCAGCCGTTGCAGTCGTCGCCTTCTCCGGTGGCTTTCGTGGCTTTGACTCCGTTGGCCTTCTTCTTCTTCTCGTCCTTCTTCTCCGGAGAGGCATGGTCGGAATCGCAGCAAGATATCCATTTTCTATCGAGATTCCCTCGAATGTTCGATTTGAATCTTTCGAGGTGTCTTCGTTTGATTCTTCTGGCTGGTTTTTTAAGGGAATGCTGCTGGATTTTGTTGCTGGGTTTTCTCTTCATTCCTGTACCTCGTTTTCTCGTCGGAAAATTGGATCTTAGGGGTTTTGATGCGTCCTATGTGTTAAAAAATTGTTTTTGCTTAATTTTTATAAGACATTTCTACGAATGAAGGTAAAAAAATCTGTTCTTGGAGCTCCACGGTGTGGTGAATCATCGAGTCTGCTGTACTTTTTTGTTTTGTTTTACTTTGATTGGATCCAAAGACAATGTGGTACCCCGCTAACTGGTTTTCTGAGTTTCTGTAGCTTGATCTGATGGCATTTTCTAGTGAAGTGATGCTAATATTGCAAATTGACTCATAAAATGCTATATTTTTTTTTTTTTAAAATTTTTTTTATGGGTATTGGCCATTTATTTCAAATTCTGCTCTTTCTCTACCTGAAATTTTGTTTTAAAAACTGTTGACTTAAATGGTGTGGCTAGCTTTTCATCCATTTTGTGTTTAGATGATGCTTAACTAATTATAAACATAATATGAGAGGCCATCTGTTAGTTTTTTCTTTAAAGACTTTCTTGGAAACCAGAAGATTTTATCATATCGATTAGGCCTTCAGTAGGCATACATGAGAATAGGTGCATTTCGTGAAGAATGTGAAGAATGTTCAATTGCCTGCCATTCAGTTCCCCTGCTTAGTGTTGTTTTTGTGATGCCCCATTGAAAACGTTTTTCTTTTATCCGGAATTCGCTTGGTTGCTGATGACTGTTGGTCATCAGTCGCTATATCAGCTGAAGTCCATTTCGATGAAAATTTTGACTTACAATTGCACCATTATTTCTAGGCATTATATAGGATCCTAGCTGAGTCTGTAAGAAAATAAGCTGAATCCTTTTGTGTGGGAATTGAAGGGGGCTGAATAAGGTGCCTCCATTACTTGGAGCCATATAAGTGAAAATATTATTGTTCAAAATTTTGTACACTGTGAACCATAACTAAGCTGACCATGACAATCATGATGAACGCAGAGCTTCAAACTTTTATCCGTTCGAGCTTTCCTTGGAAGTGTGCCGTTTGGATTTCAGCTAATATTTCAATATTATATTTTCTATGCTTATCAATTGTTACACAACCCAATGAATCTCCCAGCCAAGAATGGAGCTGCACAGGGAAATCGCCTATTCCTCTGTATTTTGACTGACCAGGGCTTGTCCTGTGGTCCAGATGTGTACAAGAGGCAAGGCCTGATCAAGAGGTGCCCAAAAATATGCCTTCTGTGTATTTCATCGAGTTTCCACCCATTTTAAGTGCTTGTCATTCATGATAATAACTTCTTTGGAATCATGACACTAGGTACTTGAAAAGAAACTGGATCAAAAGGTTTCTTCAATGCAATCGATAAGCTTGAATAAAACAATACCTGCATCATGAAACAACAGTCATCTACCTCTATAAAATGAAAAACAATTTTCTGTTTGAAATGGGATGATATTAGTTATGAGTTAAAAGAGTGTGAGTGGTCAAAATTGTTAGCGGATTTTATTCTCTTACCGTTCAACTTTTCTCTAATGATGTTGCAAATCCAGCTTACTCTTGTTTTTTATCATTTTTTTTTTTAAATATAGAATAAACACCAGCAAGCCACAACTAATTCTTATTCACTCAAATGGAGTGATGAATAATGGCCCATAAGGGCTCCAATACGATGGTCCCAACCCAAAGGTTGCTATGGTTAGGTGTGGAATTGCATTTGTTGACTTATTAGATAAGATACATGGTATACTAAAGCTAAAGTCAAATCAACGAGTGAGTAAGGTTGTATATCGATTTCAAATTATTTGCCATCATGTGATGGAATACATACCTTTGGAAGTTGAAGATGATAAAGGTGTAAAAATCATGTTTAATACCTATCTTTCACAATCAACATTGACTGCAATGGAGTTGTTTGTTGAAATAGAAGAAGAAGCTTTGTCGGATGCATAGATGCATGATGTCGCAGCTGTACAGCATACTCAATATGGCATACATATGGATATGCCAGTCTCGAAGCCTTTCACATACCAATCGTCACATCCTATGAGGAGTCGGATGTTTATGGATAATTAGGACCTTCTATTCGTCCTTCATCGTTTAAATTGGGAACTTTCACTTATCATTCATAGCCTTCTAGTCATGCATCCCTTTAGAATACAACAAAGTAAGGATGTAATCTAAATACAATTAGCAATTTCTTTCCTAATGTTCAAGAAAGGACTTATTCATCGAAAAGATAGGTTAGACCTTTCGAGTAAAAATGTTATTGAATTTGATCATGAAATAGAGGAACAGAAACCAAAAGATGGATGATTCAGAGGATGATGTAAAGCCCTTCCATATAGCCAGTATTCCGATTGAGTCACGGATATACATGCCTTCTCCCATATATTTTTTTAAATTGAACAGGAAGGAATTTGATGCATTAAAAGCATCATTAATTTTGAGGTTTGCTTTGGAGCGAGTAATCGACCTAGCCGGTATCAGGGGATGAGAACCACCTTCATTGCCCTTGCTTCGCAATTCCCCTCTGCAACAAAGACAAGGAAGCAGCTTTCATCATGCTGTACCTGGGATGAGTTCAAAAATTTCGGTTCTTGTTTTGATGGCTGATGGGGCAATGCTGGTTTTGGGTCCTTGATATAGCGTTCGCAGGCAAAAACATATGCCCACTGAAGCTGAAGCATGTTGAAACTAATAATACTTCTCTTATTTTTGTATGGGTATTGTGACCCCCTGACCCTCTGTAGTTTTACGCATCGGTAGCTTAGAATATTTTTCCAGTTCGGCTACAGTGCAAGCTCATTTGGGTCATGTTCAACTAGTTGAAATCAGATTGAATGTCTGCCGTCCAGATTATCTTGGATTTTTAATTCGGGCGGCCCGGTCGTGTTCAACCAGTTGCTAATAACATCTTATAGCTTTCGCTTTTACTTGTCTACTCTCTTGATAATTTTCACGTCAGTGTCTCGCGACCACATTCCGCGAGAGACATTTCTAGAGGCATGACGTGGAGGAGGAGCCTTATCCAGTGTCCCAGCTTAACGGACCTAAAAGCAACGGTACAGGGAAAATACTTCCAACTTCCATCACAACCGTGCGTTCCATGGACCCTTGCGTAAATTCTTCCAACGCTATCTACAAACGCCCTCGGATTCTCTGCAACAAGCCCAAAACTCCGTCCCGGTTTTCCAGAATCCGCCAGACGGCCCCGGCCCCTCCACCACTGGATTTTTTAATTATTATTATCTTGGATATTTCTCGCTCTCATCTGAGACTTTCTCTCCTCTAATTATTTAAGCTGGTCGTCGTCTTGGGAAGCAAGTCGCTCAGCAATGGCGATAAGATCTCCTGCGGCGCGAGCTCCCCTTCGTCTTCTCTTGTCTCAACCCGGGATGATGGAAGGAGTCGTAGGTGGCGGTGGTCGAATGGCAGCCCCTCGCTACTTCAGCGACAGCACGGGGAAAATTCTCAGCGAGGAGGAGAGAGCCAAAGAGACCGTCTACATCCAGGTCGATTTCTCTTGCCAACTCATCGCCGCCTCCTTTTTCTCTTCCTACTTCTCCATCTCTTCTCTCGATCGATTGTCGGATTTCCGTTTCGTCTTTCTATGAGGTCTCTTTCGCTTGTGTGTAGAAAATGGAGAGGGAGCGGTTGGAGAAGCTGCGGAGAAAGATGGAGAAAGAGAAAGCGGAAGCGGAGAGATCCAAGGTCGACAAGGTATTGATATGCTTTCCCTCAGCTTAATTTCCAGGATTTTTACGGTTTCAGTGTTTTGCTTCGTCGTAATTTTCTTTATGTTATTTGCAAATCTGTTCGATGATATGCCTAGGTGATGAGTTAAGTGGAATATGTGTCGGATGTGTCGGTTTGTGATGTTATTCATAAATCGGTTCGATGGTATGCCTAGGAGGCGATGAGTTTAGTGGAATCTGTGCCAACTGTGTCGGTTTAGATAAAATTGGTGGCATTAGTTCTTACTCGAACTTTGATCTAGCCAGTGCCCCATGGTAAGTGAACATCAAGCCTTGCCACCGGGGCATGTGGTTATCTACAACATGGTGACAGGATTTGAATATGTGAAAAATAAGTTGGGGTACAGGCGAGATAAATTGGAAGGCATGAAAAGCTGATGCTATAATTTGTTAAATCAACCGTTTCAACCCAAGTTCTTGAGTATTGATGGGAAGACAGAGCAGACAATATGCATGGTAGGTTTAATTGGAATCCACATCAAATATTTCTTAGGCTAGCATATATATAGTCTTGGTCATCTGATTAAGGGAACTCTGAGTTTTCATTGATTCAAAGATGATATATTGATTATTGAAGTTGGAAAGGCATTACAAGTTGATCTCGAGGTCTTATATTGGACCATTCTCAGTTTATGGCTAGTAATCTCTCTTAAAATGACTAGATGCATAGGCGAACAGTTCATATGTACTGCCTAAGTTTGACATAAATGCATAAATCTCTCTCTCTCTCTCTCTCTCTCTCTCTCTCTCACACACACACACACACACACACACACACACACACACACACATTTTGGATTGTTTGGTAAAACTGATCGAATAAACTGTTTTGTAAGACACACACACACACATTTTGGATTGTTTGGTAAAAATGATCGAATAAACTGTTTTGTAAGACTGATAAGCTTGATTATCTACTGCTATATATTTGATAACGACTGGGAAATTCTCTCTTTGGTGAACTTGCTGCCTAGCATCAAGTTTGTAAGATGTCAGATGTATCAATTCTGTAGTTGACTGATGACACATCTACATCTCTAGTTCTCATGTTTCTCATTTCACCTCTCCTTTTTCTGTTTCTCCACAGCAGGCGGAGCAACCTCTGTCGGGTTGATGCAGTTGCTTCACTGTTAGCTTCAAGGCCGACTTTGCTCTATGTAGCATGTACATAGGTAGACTAATAATGAATAAAGTACATAATATGTGCTAAAGCCAGCTTTGGTGCATGGACGAAAGAAGTTGCTATTTGTAATGAAATATAAATATTTCCCTTGATGCCTTCTTTTTTTTTTTTTTTGTGACTCTGTGGTAGGACTCTTTGATCTAACCCTGAAATGGTACATCAGGGTACCATTTCAGGGTTAAGCAGGCCGTGCCTATATTCAGAGCAAAATTCTGCAGTGCCTCATTGTTTTACTCATAAAAATGTCTCCATGCTAGATTGTTGCGGACTTGGTCCGGTTCTTTTAGTAAGCTCAAAAATTCTGTATCCTGCTTTCACTGGTGATTTGCTCGTCTCATATTTAATATTCTGTCCTCCTGTCTTTTCCTTTTTTATTTTTTCCCCTCTTAAGTTGAATCATGTTTTGGTTTTAGACAATTAATTTGAATTTTTTCTCCGTTGTTCTCAGCTCCTTTTCTTCTCATGGTGAGATAGGTAGCAGACTCTTGATTATTGATGGTGAAATATAAATTACATGTTTCATATTTTGTTGAGAAATCATTTTTCAGATTTATTGCTATTGACTAGGACAGTAAGGCACTCAACATGGTAAGTTTGGTTTTTGAGGATGGCCATGGTTTTTATTTTTATTTTACAGACCCCAGCAAACTTTTGGAAAATATATTTAGTGATCAAAAAATTAAAAAAATTTTAGAACACACAATTAGAAAAAGTAAAAAATAAAAAATACTTAAAAATTATTTTTTATTATTATTCATCAAAATAATGAAGAGAATGTAAAATAAAAGCTAGAGAATTAGAAAATAGAATTGTGAACAATATCTTCATCTTCTTTGCCTTTTATTTTCATGAATAATTTTTATTGTCACTGATCATGCATATTTTTAGAAATTAAAAAATAAAAATAAAATTATTTTTAGTAAATAAATATGAAAAATAAGAAGGTAAAACGTTTGGGACCTTAATTTCTCTATTCAAGCGCGGCATGGTTCTTAGATTGCTTTACAGTCTTATGGCAGTGTTAAGGCAGTGTGTTGATATCTAGATTGTGTGGTTGTGCCTAACCATTTGGTAAGCTTTTGTTTTATTTTTTTGGTAAATGATGATATAGTTAAGATGTCCACCATCGTGTTGTGATATAGGAGGTAATTGACGAATATAGAATCAGGTTTAATGAAGCCTTGAAGCTGCTTGCAGAAGAGAGAGGAGAATTCTTATGAAGAGCAGCTAGCGGAGGATGGTGCAGT
The DNA here is from genome assembly GCA_017589505.3 of Metroxylon sagu. Taxonomy (NCBI): domain Eukaryota; kingdom Viridiplantae; phylum Streptophyta; class Magnoliopsida; order Arecales; family Arecaceae; genus Metroxylon; species Metroxylon sagu. The sequence goes on along the minus strand of JACVBY030000503.1, from coordinate 891,179 downwards.
CTGGTAGGAATTTAATTCTTCGAAGATTTGTGAGTTTATCTTGCAAATCTTTAAAGTGTAGAGCAATAAATGTGGAAGCCTTTGTGGCTTCATCTGTTGTCACTCAAGATCAAACTTCATCTCAGCAGCTCCCTCTACTGCTAGGATATTACCAGCCAAAACAGAGGTGAAAATTGCTACTAAAAAAAAACTAAACAGAGGTGAAATATTGTTGTTGAATTAGTTTCAACTTGTGTTATAATAAAATAAATGAAACAATGTAAACTTATTTTTCTCATATTATATTATTAAATTCAAATTTTAAAATTTTTGATTTTAAATTAAAAATAAGAATAAAAGAAATATATATTTATAATAAAAATATTTTTAAATTTTAAAAAGCGTTTAATTGATTTAGACTGTAAATTAAAAGATAGGTGAATGTAAAGGATTTTATTTTAAAATAATGATAGAATTTAAATGAAATAAAAATTTTATGGTAATCATTATGAGAATAGCTACTATGCTGCTGGAACGTAAGAAAGCTTCCGTCACCAATAATATTCTCCTCAGTATTTTTTTCTACTTTCACATTTAAATAATATTGAAAACTATTTATTTGATATAAAAATAATCGATTTCTTTAATCCAAACCCTTTTAGTCTTTTATATATATATATATATATATATATACACATTAATTTTTTATTGAAAATTTAATTTATACCAAGCGTGTTTTTCAGAGACTGTTCGGTGAACCAGGATAGGTTAGTGGGAGGATTATTTGGTTTTCTCCAGTTAACAAAATCACCATTCCAGAAGCATGAGTAGGCAAGGGATTTAAAAGTTTCCACCGGGATTCTGTGGTTCAACAAAGTGAAAGAGCCACCAAGACAAACATTCGCAAAAGAAGCTTGTCTGCTTGATAATCAGCACCAAAGCCTGAACGTAATTCAAAGACATGGCATCCACAGGCAACAACACATTAGTGCCCGTTACATACATATTCATAATAATAACTGCTGTAGTATCAAAGTCATCTGAGGAAAAGGAAAACAGCTTATGAAAAGCTCTCAAAAAAGTCATGACGTAGACAAAGAAAAAGCTAGTCCAGCCCTTGGGCACTCTGTATGTCAAGCAGATAGTTCTCTTCCTTTGGTTTTGTGGAATCAGAATTAAATGAGGTAATATCAGCATAATTTCTGTTGCATATAACCAGCCCAATATGCTTGCAATTTCGTGATCCAAAATTTTCAGAGATTGATGAAATAATGGTGAAGTAGGCAGCGTTTCAAAATTCTTGCTGCACTACAGATAAAAATGAACTAAAGCAAAGAATAAACAATGATCAATTTTTAAAAGCAAATTAGTGTTCCTGATAAAAGAGAAGACATATCTAAATTTCAAATTTGACTACGTTAGACGATGATGTCAGCAGGGAAAAAAAAAAAAAAAAAAAACCAATTCCCTGTGAATCCATATATCCAGATGAATAATTTGGAGTTTCCAATAATGCACACGAGACGAAGTGTATTCCTGCAGAAACGCCCATTCACACCTTCAAGATTATATCTACAAGGGACCAAATAAGCAATCAAAAAAGAAAGAGTTCAAAGGACTTGGCTGCAAATATTTGGAACACACCATGGTTTCTTGAGACTTAGCTAAAAGACAGCCACCAGTGTCATGGAACCGATTATCCAGAAGTAAATAGTATGAAACAGTCGCCTGTATAATTTTTTTTATGTATCAGTTATGCTTCCACAGGGTGATGATAACTTATTAAAAGCTTAGAATTACAAAAAATACCTCATTTTGTATTCTGTTTTTTAGAGATTCAACCAACTGGTCCTTGTCAAATCCCATTTTAACAACCTCTTGAAGAATATTCACATCAATCTACAAAAGTGATAGCAAATTAATAGAAATATTACAAGAAGGAAAATTTTGCATATATAAATCAGGGGTTCGAGTTAATATTTGAGCTGTAGCATTTATTAAAATAATGCAATTGCTATTGGAAAAGACACTGTCAGAACTAGGCTCTGAATATAATTGTGGAAATTCACAAGAGTGCTCTAGAAAAAGGAATACATGTTAACATACATGCTACAAATCCTAAATTCAAGAGAAGAGAGCAGGATATGCAAAGGATATGCAATCCACAAATTTGTGCAATATACCCGGATATTATTCATGATGAAAGCCATGACTATGAGTCAGATAAAACCTTGGGACTTCAAATTATATTCCTGACCTTCTAATTACTTTGTCTATATAAAGAAATGTTATCTTTATCAGTTATCACCAAAAACAACACAGGAATAGATGAAGCAAACTAGCTCCACAACATAATGGAGAAGCTCCAGCTTATATACTAGAACCAAAAATTAGCATTCTCAATATACAAACAAGAAAATCTGGATGCCTTGGTTCTCATTTCTACATGTCATCTATCCAGAAATAAAACAGAACACCTTCAATCCAGCCAAGGAGATGAAGCATATGAAGAGATGCAGAAATATTCAAAGAAAGGTGATGATCAACTCAGTTCTTAGACAAGTTTTAAATCCAACAGTCAATGAGAGAACTTATATTACTCTTTGTGATATTAAAGACAAACCACAATGAACATACCTTTTCTGCTTCTTGCATTCTATTTGGTGGAGGTACTGCTAAATAGCTAGGAGGACGCGCTTTAAACCATCCATGTTGGCGAATCTCAGTAATTCTGATTCTCCACTTAGGATCAACTGGAAGTATCCTATTTATCAAGTCCTTTGCTGAAGTAGACAAGTAATTAGGTAAAGTGTATGACCTATTCTGGAGAAAAAAAGGTATTTCAGGAAAATAAATTCATTTAAATGAGAAGAAAAAAAAATATTTTCAGCATAATTTGTTTGATATTTTCCTTACCTGTATCTTTCTACATAGATCAGAGTAATTGCTGTCATCAAAAGGCAGAAAGCCGCAGAGAAGAGCATAAAGTATCACACCACAGCTCCAAACATCAACCTCAGGGCCAGAGTATAATTTACCAGAAATAATCTGCATAAAGGAAATACTAGACTGAAAAACGAAGGAACCAAATAAAAATAGCATGTTTCATGCAATTAATAAACATTACCCAAATGAGAGCCATGTCAGTGTTATGGTAGTAATTCTATACCTCAGGGGCTGCAGTGTGGGCTCCCCCACATGTGGTCCTTAACAAATGGCCATCTTGGACGACGGTGCTTAAGCCAAAATCTATAATTTTAATATTGTGCTTTGAATCCAATGGCAAGTTCTCTGGCTTCAGATCACGACGAGCTATCATTTTTTTGTGGCAGTATTCAACACCGGATATGATCTATGTTCACCAAAACATAAAAAAATTATCCAAATCAGTAGAAACTAGAAAACATAAATTAAATGCACTTACATTTTTCTAGTGACTTGAGAGAACTATTTCACAAATCCATTTCTCATACAATTATTGTAGCCACAATTGTTAACAAATAAAATAAAATAATAGAACAAAGATCTAGGATAACTTAAATCTTCCAATTCGTGCATGGAAGCATGTCCTGAGAAACAAAAAAAACATCCCTATGTAAAGATTTGGAGGGCAAAAAAACCACTACTAATATACCTGCTGAAAAAAATGGCAAGCCTCATCCTCTTGCAGCCTGCCCTTCTGTGTAAGGTAATCAAGTAACTCTCCAGAGCTAGCATACTCCATGACAAGATATATCTCTGTTTGTGTCTCAATGACCTCGTAAAGATGGATTATATGGGAATGGATTAATAATCTCGATATTTCGGTCTCTCTTCTCACTGCAATATATTGTGATATCAACTATCAAACCAAGCACTTTCAACAAAAAATTGAAACTGGATGCTTGCTTATAGCATACCAATCTACAACCAAGATAAAACAATTCTATACCAGAGTCAGTCAGATGCTGAAAGAAGCCTTCAAAACAGCAGTTAAATTGAAGAATGACCGATTCAAACATGATGACGATGCTGAGTAAGTAAAAGAAAACATGATGATGATGAACATCATGCTTGAAACTATAATCACGAATGAAAGAACAAGTACTCATTCTTTATATATATATATATATATATATATATATATATATATATATAAAGATAAAAAAGATTACCTTTTTCTCCCATTCTCGTATCTTTAATCTTATGGCGACTGAGGATCTTGATGGCGACCTTGTGCGTCGTGGGCACGTGCTCCCCCAGTTTCACCTTCCCAAAGGAGCCAATGCCCAGAGTCCTTCCGAGTATATAATTTGGCAGGATCGCTTTTGCGTTGCTGCCTCCTCTGCTCCCATCCATCGCTACGTAACATGGAGCAGTTAAGGCAAACTCTCTGTACAAACGAAAATTTTTTACACAGAGAGAGGGATGCAAATAAAATTAAATGGAGCAGAGAAGGAGTTAACATTACTCCTTCAAGAAGAGATGACGGTTGAGGATGGGAGCACAGTGCTGCCAAGATGACCTGGTAGAGCAGAGGGACAGGTTAAACACCAGTCGAAACCACCGGCCGGGCGCAAGAAGAAGAGGATGGACAGAGAGGAGGGAAGGCGTAGCAGCAGCGTACGGTGGTCACCGGAGGAGATAGAGATCGCCGTTCGAAAGGCCAGAGGCTTGCGGGAGGAGGAAGGAGTAGCGTAAGGCAAGTCAGCGAAAGGGGGAGCGTTAAATAAAGCATAAAATTTCCATTTTTTTAAGGCCAATTCTATGATGCGCTGGCGGAGACGAGCTATGAAGCTGATTAAGCGTCAAATAAAAGTCTAAAACTTCCGTTTTTATATCTCGATACATGATGCACCGCCAGATTATTCGAATCAAATAAGATTATATTGCAAGCAAGCGCAATAAAATCTTCCTTGAAGAACAGAGTTTCTTTTTAAACGAAAATTACTATATGTGCCTATATATATATATATATATATAAGTTGACATCAAGTATACCGTATCAATTGGTAGCAGTCATTTCCAGGTTTATTCCAAACTTCTCATATCATCTAAAATATATATATATTTTTTAAAAAAAAATAATTATAATTTGAAGTTAATTGTTTGGAAAGAAATTTGCATATTAAAATCTGAAGTTAGTAAAAAATCAAAAATCCTAAAGTTTATAAGTCGTTACACTTAATGTTCTCCATCTATTTGGATTTATAATGCTGTTACTTTGTTAATATGTGCAATTATTTTAGAGTACCATTGCTTGTATGTTCTTCATCAAGGTTATAGGAGAAAAAACTGATTATATCTGTCTGGAAGAGAAGTCGAGACAATTAAAGATTTGAAACAATATTGATTGTTGAAATTTATTGTTTGAGAGAGCATCCAATTTTGCTGTCAATCCATAGAAAGTTCATATTTTCTCTTTATTTTTCTTTATTCTTAACAGGAATTGAATGTTGTGGCCTTCACTGTAGAGTATTCTGATTTGTTGAATGTATATTATGTGATTTAGTTAACAATTTACGGTTTATTTTATGTGATTTGGTTAGTGATTTAAAATTCGATACATAATGATTTTATTAGTAATTTGAGATTTGTTGAAGCAAATTTCGTTACCAATATATTATGTCTCTCTCAATAAAAATCTATAACAATAAGAAGTGGTCCTTCATTATTTTTTCTTTTTGAATTTTTTATTATTGCTATGTGATCCTGCATTGCTCGATTTTGATTTTTTTATTCATGAATATATGATCCTCCATTGTTGTTATAGGTAAAACATTACAAGATATTGATACTATCAATCATCAATATCTATATGTAAGGTCTGTGGTCATAGTTTTCTATATTGCAGCATCTCCGTTGGAGACTATTTCAAAAACAACGTAAGGCTTTTTAATGTTTTCACATTTGTAGTGCATATTTATCAATGCTAAGCCCAAGAAAACATTCAGAATTCTATGTGTTTTTACTATCCAACCATGTATGTGTCTTCCTTAACAATGCTTTCTATTGGATGCCTATTACTATTATTTATTGTTATCAATAATAATCTATCCTAAAGAAAATCATGGCATTGTCTATGAGTGACACGCTAGGAGCATACTATTGTTGAATGTTAGTTAGGTTGCATTCGGATTTTAACTAAATTTTGAGAATTTTAATTAAATCATTGAATGTTAATTGATTATTATGTTTTGATAAGCATTATTATTCTATTTTGATGCAGAGATGATGGATATATATTTACTTATCTTTATGTATTATGATAGATTCTTTTCTCATATCCCAACCAAGAATTATGTTAGAGGAAAGATTAATATTTATAACGATATTGATGTGGATAAGCTATCCATGTATACTTCAATTTGAGGCAATGGTGCAAAAGTTGTAAATTAAGGATTATGTAGCATTTTGTTATAAGGTTCATAAGAAAATTATAACAACAAGCTTGAAATTATTATATGGTGACAAAAATATGTTAGACATGATTGAGTGTTTAAGGAATTATAACTAGAAATTTATTAAAATTTATTTAGAGTATACCTTTAGCACTGAGCCTTTCTTAGTAGATACATTTAAGGAGCTGTTACTACTCTCTGGTCCAGGAGGCTGCTAAATCTTAACAAATGGATTATGAGGTTATTAAGGGTCTAAATGTTAACAGCACTAAGAAGATGCATTTTGATAATGTAGATGATGAAGAATATCACACCGATGGTTTTGATGTAGATGATGAGGAAGATAGTGACTATATAAATGAATCAGATGGGAGTAATGGTCTAGTTGATATTATGCATGGTGAAATTATTGATACTGATGTAGAAGAGAATAGAAATAAAAAGAATATAGAAAGAAAATTTAGGTTTGAGACTGATGATAATCTGCCATAAGATTCTAACATCAAAGGAACTTAACAGTCTTATTCCTTTTGATGAAGAACATAATGTTGAAAGGCTTTATTATTTCTCTGAGTTTAAGCCAGATATGGGAAAGGTATAGTTGATATTGGGGATTTTGTTTGACCATGTAGAGGAGTTCAAGAATGTAATCAGAGATTACGTTATTTGGCAGTGCAGAGGAGGTCAAGAATGAGAAAAACAAGAACTATTAGCAGAATCGGCTGCTGGGAAGAAGAGAGTTGCTGGGAACCATTAGCTCAACATTTCCTAGTTTACGATGCGACTTCAATATTCTTCATGTTCCGTTGTCTATTGCAGAAGAAATTACTGGAATAGTGCTTCTGGAACGTCGCAACAGAATCATTTTCATGATGAAAGTTAGATGGAGAGCATTTCACTGTTTCAGGTCAGCCAACTTGTTGCTCAACATTTCCAAATGTGCATCCATATGAAGAATTTAATGAGCATCATGGAAGGAGGGTCAATCCCTGCATTGAGCAATCTTGAGGAGTCACTGAAAGCTGAACAGATGTTATTGACCTATTGCTTGGACTCATGGATTCTCATATTTATTCATTTCCTTTCTCCTTTGCAGTCAGCAGTTTCCTTGGACAACTAGTTTAATTAGTCTATTCAGAAACTTCCAAGTTGACATGCTACTGGAGCTAATATGTCTGTTTGAGGGTGTGCTTTGAGTCATTGATTGTTATTGTCAAAATGATTTTACTTCCTGGAATGTAATGCAAAGATCTTTTCAACCATAATTCTGAGAAGTCCTCTTTCTTTGGGACTGAAATACAAGGGATGGGGGCATGTGACTTGCTAACTTGTATGTAGCTGGTGTGGTGCCAGCCTAGCTCCTAGCTTACCGGAGGATCTCAGATGTATTGCTGACAGGAATCAAATGAATGCTCGTTACTTACAGTGCACAAATGAGAACTCATTATTTTCTTGAGACTCGAGAGGTTTGGAAACGGTTCAGCTCACAGACTTGTGGATTGCATTCTCGTCCTGCCTTCAGGCTGCTGGGGGTTTATTGGAAGGCAGCGTCCTAATGCGGTGGCATTGCATCCTAATGCCAGGAGGCTATCTTCTCCTTAGATAGGTCTCATCTAAATGCTAATGGGTGCCTTGGAGCATGGAGTTGAGAATGCCATGGGAGTCACTCTCATCTCACGGGCAAACTAACTAAATTAGCTATAAATTCGGCAAAGGTGATGCATTATTTAATCAAATAAAGAAAGCTAGTCTCTGGAAAAAAAAAAAAAAACATATAAAAGATAACACTTTGCAAGTGGGTCTGGAAAATTTGGGGCTAGGCTTGGGTCAAAGTCTTTTGTGTTTTGAGCCGGGATCAGGTCTCAAGGCCCGATCTTAATTGTAGCAGAAATTGTTAGACTCAGCAATGGCATTTAATTATAAGCTAAGCGGAGGTGGTTGTTTAAAATTAAAAAGAACTCGGCATATTATTTGCCGAAATCAACGCATATCACCGCTCTAGCTGCACGCCAGTCCAACCCAGCGAAACCCTAGCTCGCTGATTGCTCTATTTCTTTCATCCGACCCCCATAAAGGCCCTCACGGACGCCGTTGTAGAAACCCAACTTCTCCTCTGGAATGGTAAGAAGATCACGCCTTTCTCTCGTCCTCTTCTCCCTCGGATTTGATTTTTCGCTTGGTTTTAATCTCTGATCTCTTCTTTGACTCTTGGGACAGGCACCGAAGAAGGAGAAGGCGCCTCCTCCGTCCTCGAAACCGGCCAAATCCGGTGGAGGGAAGCAGAAGAAGAAGGTAGTGCGGTATGGTTGGAGGTTGGTGAGGTTTCTGTTGTTGGATTGGCTCTAAGTGATTAGGGTTTGGATTGCAGAAGTGGAGCAAGGGAAAGCAGAAGGAGAAGGTGAACAACGCGGTGCTCTTCGATCAGGCGAGCTACGATAAGATGCTCTCCGAAGTTCCAAAGTACAAGCAGATCACTCCATCCGTGCTGTCTGAAAGATTGAGGGTAAAAGATCTCATCTTTATTATCGATCTGTTGTTTTTTTCTGAATTCTGTGGTGATATAAGCATGTTAATCTTCTTTCGTTCTTTTTTTCCCGTCGATGCATAAACTCTCGTTTTTGGTGCCTAACGGGTAATGTTCTGATACATGTTTGCATGATTTATTTCTGGGTGGAACAATTAGATATCTGCTAGGATTTTCTTACTCTCTATCCTTATCTTATTTTTCATGGTTTGTGCAAAGTTGAATGTTGAATGCACTGAGGAAGAAATGAAGATATTTTATCTTTGTATTTCGTCTACAATAGATGGACACGTTGCTGGATACCCTTTTTTTTTTTTTTTCTTGGGGAAAGAAAAAGGAGGGTGAAGCACCATTAAGTAAATGTGATCAAGATAAGATACGTGGTTGAAAATAGAACGGAGGTGAGGTCAGGAGAGGATGGAGGGGGAGAGATGGTAAGCCTTATGTTTCTTTTCTATAATTGTTTTGTAATTGTAGAGTATTAATAAGCCAATTCGCAGAGCAAAGTCACCAGACTGAAGTGGTGTATACTTTGGATGAAGGTTGGCGACAACAGTTTGTAATTCTCCGTGCCTCAGTTTTTTTGTTTGAAGATGGCCTTGAACAAGTTGCTACATTCTGATTCCCTCATATTTTGTTTTTATTTTAAGAAATTCAGAAGCCAATTTCACAGCAAAGTCGTCAAATTGGAATGACGAATACTTTGGATAAAGGTTGGCAATGATAGTTGTGCAATTTTCAGTCCCTCTCAATATTTTTTCTGTTTGAAGATGGCCTCACACAAATTGCCACATTGCGATTCTCATCTGAGTACATAACCTCTGTCCTAGTAGCTAGATTGACTTATTTTCCTTTTAACAGCAAACATTAAGGAATCTTTGTGTCCCATATTTGGGCATCATTTCAGGTTTCTATAACTTTCTGAAAATCTTTTTTCGAGCTTTTCATTGAGCATCTTTTTTTGAGTTATCATTTTGAAGATGGTCTAAAACATATTTCCGCATTTTGACTTCCATTTTAGCTTGCCTAAGCCATCATGGCTTTGTGTTAGTTTAGCAGACTTCCGGATTGACTACTTTCACACAAACCTCTGTCCTAGTAGCTAGATGACTTATTTTTCCTTTAACAGTAAACATTAAGGAATCTTTGTGTCCCATATTTGGGCATCATTTCAGCTTCCTATAACTTTCTGAAAATCTTTTTTTGAACTTTTCATTGAGCATCTTTTTTGAGTTATCATTTTGAAGATGGTCTAAAACCTATTTCCGCATTCTAACTTCCATTTTAGCTTGCCTAAGCCATCATGGCTTTGTGTTAGTTTATCAGACTTCTGGATTGACATCTTTCACACAAACACTACTTAAACTGATCTGCACTCTTGACAGCAAGAACTGGTCAACTAAAATTAAAATTGCTACATTTTGATTCCTCTTATTTTGTCTTGATATTTTGTTATTATTTTAACAATTCAGAAGCAATTTCACAGCAAAGTCGTCATATTGGAATGGAGAATACTTTGGATAAAGGTTGGCAATAATGGTTGTGCAATTTTCTGTCCCTCTCAACTTTTTTCTGTTTGAAGATGGCCTCACACAAATTGCCACATTGCGATTCTCATCTGAGTACATGACCTCTGTCCTAGTAGCAAGATGACTTATTTTTCCGTAACCCTGAACATTAAGGAAAATTTTGTGTCCCACTTTTGGACATTGTTTCAGGTTCCTATAACTTTCTGAAAATCTTTTTCTAAATTTTTCATTGAGCATATTTTTTTGAGCTATCATTTTGAACATGGTCTAAAAAAAAATTCTGCATTCTGACTTCTATTTTAGCTTTCCTAAGACATTTTTGATTTTGTATTAGTTTAGCAGACTTCTGGATTGACATCCTTTGCACAAACACTAACTAAACTGATCCCCACTCTTGACAGCAAGAACTAGTCAACTAAAATTAAATATTTCAGTGTTGTCACCATTAACAGATACTTTCAATGCATGTTTATTGTGTTTGTTTGAGTTCGAGTATTGTGTGTAAGAGAGAGTAAGAAAGAGAGCTAGCATCATTTATTGATGCCTTGTTTAATTAACTAAATAAAAATTCCCTGATCTCTTTTCCTTGAGCAGTGAAATACATCCCATGTAATTATCCAGGTTTCATTTAATTTAAACTTTGCTTTGTAATAATATATCATGGTGTTTTATTTTCAGCAACGCTAAGCTCTTCTTCTATTGCTGAAGTTGATGCCACATTTTCTTTTTATGCATGGAAATCTAAAAATCCTAGCTTTAAATCTGCTGTTCAGTTTAGCTGTTCCCAAGCTTGGTACATATTCCCTGGCTTACAGATTATCTGGCTCTCAAGCTTTGACAATATGGGTTGCTAACATGAATAATAATATGTTTTCTGTGTGTTCATTTTATCTTTTGTAGTTTGTTGGTTGGAAGTCATTCTTCTCAGAAACCTCACCTTGAGCTTTTGCAGTAATTGAGTCTAATCTGAATAATGCACTTCTAGAATTCGGTGGTCTTAGGACTTCATAAATGTTAAATCAAGTGCTGCAACTTAAAATCATCACATCTTCAGGAACACCCAAACCATGCACGGCCAGCATAAGTTGCGTGTCTCATTTTGAGCTTGGAGCCTTAGGTTATGTGTGTTGTCTATTGACAAAACGGTAAAAGAAAAGCAACACCAAATGGGCCGTTAACTTGCAGGTTCCATGCTTGTGATGGCTTGAGGCTTTTGAGTTAGAGACCATAATTTTACCTGCAGATATAAATTTGGATGATGATCCACTGCTGTGCTGTAATTTTAATGTCAAATAGTTCTGCATGGTGAGCAAGCTAAAGTTAATTTGATATTGACGAATCCAAAGTTAATTTGATATTGGTTTTCATTAAAGTTGTGAATTTTTAGTTGTTAAATGTTTCTATCATGACAGACAGCAGACAGCTCAGATGAGACAAGTTCAGAGTTCCGCTCATAAATTGTCATGTTGATTAAGCTATTTATTGTTTATCTTTGCTGAGGAAGAAGTTGCAAGTATGTGGAATTTTATCTGTAAATCCTGAGTCTGGCTTCTCAAGTCATGCGTTATCCTTGTACTTTTTGCCAAACATAAATATGAGGTGATGCATTGTTCATCACATATCAAGCATTCTCTGATGACTAAAGCTAATTCCATCTTAAATACACTTAATACAATTAATATTTAGAAGGATAGAAACAAGAAAAGTGCATCTTCCATCTTAAATACACTTAATAGAATTAATATTTTGAAGGATAGAAACAAGAAAAGTGCATCTTCTAAAAGTTGGAGTGTTTTTATCAAGTTATGTAAATAATTAAAAATATTTTTTGAAGGTATCACTTTTATGCATGTGCATCGCCTATGCCTGACACTAGTTTAGATTCTTCGTTCCTTTAATGTGAGGAATCAGCTCATTTATTTATTTTTCCCTCTCAGAATTGCTTTATGTTGATATATCTACTAACGTGATGTTGTCAGATGTTTTCTTTTCTTTTCGACAAAATATTATCCTAACCTGATTTGTCTAATTATCTTTTTTTTCTTTTTTTTTTTTTTGTCCTCTTCAAGATCAATGGATCACTGGCGAGAAGGGCAATAAAGGATTTAATGGCAAGGGGTTCTATCAGGATGGTATCTGCCCATGCCAGTCAACAAATTTACACAAGGGCCACCAATACCTAGATGGATCTGGCACTCACTAGATTCTTCAGGGTTCGATTCTCGGCTTTGTTCTTGATGGATGATGTTAGTTCTTTCATACTGGAAGAATCAAGTGACTTGTGATTTTTGTTTCTCTTCTACCGAAGCAAGGCTTTTATTTTGGATCCCTTGTTCTGTCGTTGATTAAATTCTGTGGCAGCTAAATGGATTTTTAATATTTTATGCTATGATTTAGCCAAAAAAAAAGAAAGAAAGAAAGAAAGAGATTGCCATGCCTTTCTCTTTGTTCTACAAGTGAGATGGCATGATGAGGTTTATGAGATGCATCAGAAGCGCTGGGTATTATATTATTATTAGTTTTGAATGACTCATTTTTATCATGATTCTTGAATTGAGTTATAAGTATTGAATGACTCATTTCTACCATGATTCTTGAGGAGAGTCGGCCTTGATACTCTATATGAGTCGCCTTGGGTATTATATTGTTATTAGTATTGAATGACTCATTTCTATCATGATTCTCGAGCATACTCCGCCTTGGTCTTCTGTATGAGTCGCCCTGTGACTCGTTGCAAACGGTAGGTGCGCTTGCTGGGTTTGGTTGGATTGGATTAGAAATCATTGGGGAGATTAAAAAAAAAAGAGAGTCATATATTGTGTGTTTTATCAAAAGGTTTGTTTGGTATGTCTTAAAAAAAGTTGGATTGTCAAATTTAAGGAAGGGGCTTGGGATTGTGAACGGGCTTGGGATTGGGAAGTTAATCCAATCTCTTCTCAATCTAGCATGGATTTCAAGCACGTCTCTAGAATTTAGGTGGTATTGCATCCTTGGAATTTAGATGGTATTATTAGGGAACATATAAATAAATATATATTTAATTTGTTTGTTGAAGTCAGCTTATGGGTGGTGGGCAATGCAAGCAGGAGGATAATAAGTATCACTCAAGCTAAGAATAATTCTAAATCAGAAAGCTAAGAATAATTCTAAATCAGAAAAAGAGAGAAAAAAAAGTTGTAGCTTCGTACCACTAAAGTTAGAAATAATTTTAAGTCAGAAGAAGAGAATAATTTTTCGTAATTTTATTATTCAAACTATTCAATATTTTAATGTGATACGTTAGAAAGCAAAATTGGCCCAATAAAAGTCTGATTAGAATTAGAACTCTTAATCAGATTAAAACCATAATACTTTCAAATATAAGATAATAGAAAGCAAAATTGGCCCAATAAAAGTCTGATTAGAATTAGAACTCTTAATCAGACTAAAACCATAATACTTTCAAATATAAGATAATAAAATTATTGAATCATTGACAAAAATAAGACTCTCCTATAGAGATTAGAAACAAAATAAGACTTCTAAGAAGACTTATAATGAAGTTTTCTTTAAAGCTAAAACTTTTTTATTTTTTTTTTTAAGGTTGCATCAACTTTTTCTAACTTGAAGAATTCAGCTGCTGACAAATTAAAGCTTGGGCTAAATGTAACCTTAATTCTTCAATAAATGAGTGCATCAATCTGATGGTCTTTCAGAATATGATCCATTCTATCTTTGTAATTTAGTATGAATTTTATAAGATCATCTTTTAAGTTTTTTTAGATATAGCTTGTGATATAACTATGCTTTCTTTTTATACTTTCATGATGCTCTATTATATCTTTATTTAATGATCTTTTTTCATATGAATTTTCTTGTTGAGCACTCTTTTTGGAAATTAATATCTTTGATTTAGACTATTGAAAGACATAGTGAACTCTCATTGCATTAATTCCTTCCGTTTTAAAAGATTTGGTTTCAAATGAATCGACGTGGGGTAAAATATAGTACCCTTCAAATTTATCTATGTAATGAGTCGGATAAATTACATAGATAAATTTTAAATTCACATTCCTTAAGAAGAGAAATGTCTCTTAATTTATTTGTCATCATATCTTCTTTTTCTTTTTCTTTTTCTTTATATGCTAGTTGATCAACTGAGGTTATTGATTCAAAAGATTTATCCATAAGTTTTTCTTCAGCAATATTATCAATCCCTCAATAACAGATTCTTCAACATTACAGTAACTTGGACTTAGCTTTTCTTTTACTTCTTCAACCATAATATATTTTTGATCTTCCTCTACTTGATTATTTAATTGATTGGGCCCTGGAATAATTATCTCTCTTTGATTCCTTTTTCAATAATTGCAGGAACATTTTGTGCTTCAATTTTAATAGAAAAGACCTTTGATGGAGAGATATCATATATCATGACTTCAACAGGAGTAGGATAGGAGACTGAAGTATAATACCTTTTTGCTTGAAAAGTTAGTTTGTAAATAGAATTCTTGAAGTGCTTGTAATAATCAAAAGGGAGGTACTTCAAGAAAAAGATACTTCTCTTTCAATTTTACATGCATAACATCTTAAGTAATAATAAGTTTAAAATAATTATGAGTTGCATATTCAATCATTTCACTTACTTCAATGTCATAATTTAGTAATTATCATTCAAGGAAAAAAACGTGGTCTCATGGCCATCCAAGATTCTACTCATATGTTACTATGGTTGCACAGTATCTCTCTAACTTATTTAAGATAAATTTTATTTAAGTATCTTATAATTTAAATATTATCAAATTAAACTCTAAAATTTAAAATATTATATTTAATTATCATATATTTTAAATTTTATCAAATCATAATAGTTATACTTAATTATTATATTTTTTAAAATACTACTAAATAAATAAAATTTAATAAAATTTAAAATAAATTTAATTAAAAATATTTAATTATATATATATATATATATATATATATATATATATATATATATTCTTTTATTTATGCCTGCATAAAACCGCGCGAGTTCGAGGGCGTACCATGCAACGGTCGTTCGTATCCGATTATCAAGTAACCCTCTCCGTTATTAAGCGGCCCCATCTCTTCGGTTTCTTGAATCGCGGACGACGGCCATGTCTCTTCGAGCTGCTGCCCCATCTCCCCTCCTTTGTTCTTCCTCTCTCCCTCTATTTAATCCTCTCTCGACCTCAATTCCTTCCTCTCTCGTCTTCAAAACCCAAACCATCCCATCGCTAAGAAGGGCAAGAACCCATCTCTCCCGATTCCTCTCTCCCAAGAAACCCTCTTCCTTCTCCCCTCTCTTCTCCAGCCCAAACCCCCAAGAATTCCATCGCCATGCCCTCCCCTCCTCCTCCCCCATCTTCAAGATCGCCCCCTTCCTCCGATCCCAATGGAAACCGATCCTCAAGGGCTGGATCTGCAGCGCCGTCTCCGTCTACTGCCTCTCCAAAGCCGTCCCCAGAGTTGGCCGCTTGCCGTCGGCGATGGCCCCCGGGATCGGAGCCGACCGCATGGTGCGGGAGGGCCTGGCGCTGGCAGCGCTGGCGGGTGCTCGATCGGTTGCAAGTTATCTCCAGCAGGCTTTCCTGTGGGAGGCGGCGCTGAATTCGGTCTATGAGATTAGGGTTCATGTTTTCGATCGGCTCTTGCAGAGGGATATAGGGTTTTTCGAGGGGAATGCCGGTGCTCCGTCAGGGGATATAGCTTATAGGATCACGGCGGAGGGATCGGATGTTGCGGACACCGTGTATGCACTGTTGAATGTAGGCTTCTCAATGATTTGTTGAATGTACCTAGAATCGATGATCTTTTGAAATTTCTCGTAGTCTTGAAAATTTATGATTGGTGTGGTTATGATGGCCAGTTTCAACCTTTTAGATGTTTCCATATTAACGTATATTGGGTTGGATTTCTTTAACTCGTGGCTGAATTGAATGCAGACAATCATACCAAATACCTTGCAACTGATAGCGATGGCAGCTCAGATGATGGTGGTCAGTCCGGCTCTCTCAATCATAGCAGCGTTGGTGAGTTTGTAATAAATGAAGCTTTCCATTGCTTATTTTACTTTTTCCCCATTTTTGATTTGATGAAACTTAAAAAAAGAGTTTGTTAGGTGTTTACCACTAGGTTCTCCGCTGAACAACTGACATGCATACAGTCATCACACGTTTGTCATCATTTTTCTAATGGTGTTTAAACATCTAATGGAGTATAAAAGTGTGCACGCGCCATTTGTTAAGAGGATACCTAACGAGCTGTACCTAAATTTTGTCCTTTTTGATTAGGTTAGTTGCTTATTCCATGTTGTAACCTCAGGCCATCCCATGTATGTCACTTATCATAGCATATCTTGGTCGAAGACTTCGAGAGATATCAAGGAATGCACACTTGAGTGTTGCTAGACTCTCAGCCTACCTAAATGAGGTTGGTTTACTTTCATTGTCTATGAACTCTTCTGAGATTTGTGCAGTTGTCCAAGAAAATAATGTGTCGAGTATTGTCCTTACTCTAACAAGATTATTTGTAGTTTCATGTTCCAGGTAATTCCATCAATTCTTGCAGTAAAGGCTTATAATGTAGAGTTGAATGAAAGCATGCGATTCCAAAGGCTTGCCCAAGATGATCTCCAAAAACTCTTGAGAAAGAGGAAAATGAAGGCTTTGATGCCTCAGCTTGTACAAGCATTATACATAGGAGGATTGCTACTGCTCTGTGCTGGTTCACTGGCTGTTTCGAGGAATTCATTCGATACATCAAGTTTTTTATCATTTGTAATGGCGCTGACTCTCCTAATCGAGCCAACTCAGGTATTATTGCGACTTAGCTGTCATATGTTCTCTAATCATGTAACTGTTCAAATGGGAAAAAGAAAAAAAAAATCTGAATATTTGATTTTTACATGATATATGTTTTTGATTCTGCATGCCTCTGTTCTCTCTCTAAATATATCCTCCATTGGATAAAGACACTTTTTCACCAAAATATGAGAGAGAGAGAGAGATAGAGAGAGAGAGAGAGAGAGAGAAGGGGGGGTGTTGCAACAATTTACAAGGAAAACAAAGGTCTTTAAAGGAACTCATAATGGACTGATTGCTACCGGGAATACAAGTTTTAAATCAGCAATCCCTTTAAAATCCAACCCCTTTTGCCGATCTTCATGGCCTCTCCTATCTGAAAAATGAGTCCCAGCAAATTCTTATTAAGCAAAGACCAGTCCATAAGAACAAAGAAAGTCAAGACAGTACATAAACACCATACAACATTCCTGTAATAGTAACAAAATTAATATCACTTTGTTCTTACATTGTAACAATGATAGTAACCTAGACATTGATGAATGTGATTCCTACAAGAGTCATGGGTACAAACATGGTGATTTATACTCGTATATAAAGAATATATCCATGCAAAATATTGATTAAGGGCCATCTGAAGGTGCATTTTCATGTCAAGGATTCCCATCCTGCTGGCACTCCTTGGATAGTATTTCTCTCAAGAACTGGGACATCCCTGTCGTCCTAATTGGTGCCTGTTGTGACCAGCTGGTTCACTAGTCAGACCATCCTATACCACCTAGATAGCTGGGTCCCATTCTTAGAAATAGAGAACCCTTATTTGCTCTGGCATCCTGGTATTCTACCTACTTCAAAGGCTCAAAAGCCTATTTAAGAAGGCTAAAAGGATCTTAAAAATCATCAAAATAAAAAATAAAAAATCCTTATCCACTAAAAACCTAGCAACATGAAAAAAGAGTTTGGAGGCCTGGTATGATATGGTGATGCTAGCCTGTCCTAAGTATTGGGAGGAGAGCATCCCAATAACGTACTGACTTGGGAGACAACAATGGATCAAGTGTTGGTATTGGGTCTTGAGTCCTTGGGGCTCACGAATAGCAACATTCCTTGGAAGTGAAGCGCCATAATTTTATAAGAAGCTTTTCTGCTTGCTAAGGATGCATCCCTTGACAAGAACAATTGACTTTATTCACGCATTCATGCTTATGTGGACAATTGTGCACTTGTTTGGCGAAAATTAAGACGTTCTTGCTAAAGCATACCTAAATTCCAGGAAAAAGAGACAACTGTGGTTGCACAGCCTCAAATTTTTTGGATTGTCAATAACATAACTCTCAACCAAAAAAAAAAAAAGAAGAACCTGTGATGTGTACATCTAATGTTTCTTTTGGTTTTTCTGTCACTATATTTTCTTGTTTTCTAATCAGTGAAATCTTTTTTCAGCCAGCCTCTGGCTATACAATGACTCGGTTTTTATATGGTTCTACGAACTTAGAAGCATAACGAGCAATCCAAGGCTCACTTTTTTCCTATGATGTGCATGTGCACAACTGTACATGTGCATACATGCATGTGTAATTAATTATTTTAGTTATCCAGAGGAGCTATGTTAATAAGTTGTTAATGAAATTTTCCATTTGCATATCTGTTTTCTGGTTTCATTATTTAGCACTAAACTTGAAGTCACAAAACTTACAGGACGTGGGCAAAGCTTACAATGAACTGAAGCAAGGAGAGCCAGCAATAGAACGCTTGTTTGATCTGACAAGGTTCAAATCTAAGGTATTTATTTTCATCTAGCACCAATCATTGCTTTTTTATTTTAATGTTCCTATATATTGTTATTTAGTCTTCCACTTCTATTTCTATAGATAAGAGTTTAGTATGCTAGTGGAAGTTCAGAAATTGCATTGGAAGAACAAGTTTAGGACTCTTTCAGATGATGTCACATGTGACAGACCTAAAGATGGAGGGCTTGATTTTGTGTGGTGGAACCCATTAGAGAAGTTTTCTTGATTTTCTGCTGAGGAATCCATCAAAGGAGGGATGCCATAAAAATAAACGATCTACTACAAATTTGTGATAAAGAATTTGAGGGAGCTCATATTTACAGAACAAGCGACTGCCAGTGGAACAATACTAGTCTATAGGACCATGTTTCAACAAGTGGTATAGGCTTAGTGGTTATAGATTTTACTTGGCCCCTTATTGTTGCATTTATGTTCCTTGGTAGCTATGAATTGCTGTTATACCTTGAATGTCATGAAGAAGCTATATGTCTGATGTCTTCTACATTTTCTAGCTTAAGTTATATTTTCTATTTATTGTTTCCATCGCCTTTCAAAGATTTATGTGAAGCTTGTAAGTTGTGATCATTTTTATGCATATAGAGGATACCCTTGTTGGCTAGTGCTCCCCCTAGCAAGGAGATTGATTCTCATGTTGCAGCAAGTGAATGATGTTGCTGGACCTAAATGTGCCTTTGAGCACTCTCTTATACCACAAACCTTATTTATATACAGCTTTTTTGTTTAAAAAAATAGAGAAGGGTAAAACAAAATTTTACAGAGAAGACTTGATATAGTTTTAGATAAAGATGATTGATTCCTGGATTGCTAAATTGAGATGCCCTCTGCCAACGATGCGGGTGCTTCGAAAGGGATCTCTTTGAAAAAGTGACAACCATTCTAACTTACTTTTGATTGAAAGGTTGTAACAGACTCTGGCTCCAGAGAAGTTTTATACTCAACATTCTAGAGTAGTTTTATGCTCATCCCTAGACTAAAACATTTTAGCTATCCATTTCAATTCAGGATCATCTTGACCTAAATGAGCTGAAACTAGAAATTCCATATTCAAGTTATTTAATAAAATAAAAGTTACAGACAAGCCACTCATTGAAAAAGTATGGTAAGTAAGAAGTATCCTAGAAATGATTATAAGATTGATGAACTTGTATTTTACCACTAGATGTTCTCAAAGATTATTATACTTTTGGTGTTGTCTAGATTGGTGTGCTAATGAATTCATGACATAACAAAATGAGCATGTTGAATTTCCCAAAACAAATACATAATACACTTTGTTGAATAACAGGAACTATATAACATGAACACAAGGAATAATGGATAAGAGATCCCAATGCTTAGTATTGAAATCTCACATCCTTGGTGTAAGCAATGACAGCTTCTTGGATAACAAGGTAGGTTGAATTGTGAACTGGTATCGGACCGTTCGGTTCGGTACCAAATTGAACCGACAGCATACCACAGATTTGGGCTGATTTGGCATGTTTTATATTTTTATTTTTTCATAGTTTCTCAATTTTTCTTTTTTTTTGTGCTTTATGAGGTAGAGAGCTTCTTATAAGCTCTCATCCTCTCTCCTCTCTCTTATTTACTTAAAATTTCTCATGTAAAAATCAAATTCCTTTACAATAAAAAGGCATCATTCCGTCTTAAGAACAAATTCAAAGCATTTCAACAAGTCATGGTTTAGCAAATATAAAATTAGGATACTTCCACTCCGGATAAAAAATTTAGAAAATTAGTTTAACTTAGAAATAATGAGAAAATAAAATGTCAGAAAAAATTATCTTAAAATTTAATTTGTAAGGTTTTGATTAATACTTGGATAAACTTACAGGATTTCTAGGCTTAGAATTTCAGTAACAGTTAACCTCATATTGATTTATGCTGATTTGATTTACAGCTCATTAAAATAATTAAATTAAACTTGCCATAAAATTTTAAAGTTAAAACGTATTTATGAGGGTTTAGGTTATGATGTGTCACTAGATTGGAGGTCCTTCCGTTAAAAAGAGCACTTTGACCTTTGGTGTAGTGTCACATCATAATTTGAACCCTAAGAAATACATTTTAATCTTAAGATTTGATGGCAAGTTTAATCTTATTATTTTGATAAGCTATGGATCAAGTCGACATATGTTAGTGTGAGGTTTACTGTTAGTGTGATCTTATCTAAGTTTGAAAACCTTATAAGTTTGACCAACTGTTGGTCAAAGTATTTCAAATTGTATTTTTAGATAATTTTTTTGGTATTTTGTTTTCTCATTATTTCTAAGTTAAATTGATTCTTTGGGATTTTCATCCGGAGTGGAAGTATGACATTTGCTAAACTGTGATTTTCTAAAATTCTCCAAATTTGTTCTTGAGAGAAAGAGCTGACTTGTTACTCTTAAGGAATTTAATTTTTTAATATTTTTGTTGAATTCAAATGAGGTATTTTTCTTTTTTTTTTTTAAAGAATTCTTAAGAGGAGAGATGAAGATATTCACTTAAATGATCTTAAATGAAAATAAGAGAGAAAGAGAGAGAGGATATGCGCTCACAAGAGCCCACATGCCATCAAACCCATCCCCCATCCTACACCTAAACCAGCTTGAACCGAGTGGTTCAGACTGGTTTGCATCGGTTCGGGGTTGTACGGAACTGAAATGCAAAATCAAATCGTTTTTCGATCGGTTCGGTTCGATTGAGGTTGAACCGACTGGATAACCGCCAGTCTGAACTACCATTTGGTTCTGCTTACCATGCTGGATAACTACCATTTTTTTGCTAAAAACGCCTAATGCACTTCTACTCATCCAACAAAACTACTGGTTTAGTATAATTTCCCTAGCATCTTGAAGGTGATGCTGAAAGTTTTCTGTGACATTATAATCCTTCATGAAGTAAATGCCCACCTAGGAAATCTATGCCAGTGTTGGTTATCATGTGATTGTAGAGCATTGATGTGTCTCGTTTAATTTTGGAAAACGCAAAAATGCTCTTTTAAACAAGGATTTTGCCAATAACATCAACACTTTCTTAGCACTACTGCACTTCTACTCACTAATACTGTAAGTAACATACTTAAAAGAAACTGCAAACAGGTGCAGGAAGATCTTTGTCTATAGTAAGTTCCATACAAACTATTCTCATTGAGGTATTATGTCCAAGGAATCTTACTGTTTCTCTACCACTATTCCAAAACAGTGCATGTTATGGCTTTGGAAAGCCACATCCTGAACCTACATGTCCAACAAACTATCATGTTTTTTCCATGATGCATAGAAAATCACCACTTGGCATCACATAACTTCACATAATTTATGAAGAGAACATTGTTCTGCAGGTTCATCTTACTATGACATGCAAACTTTTCCTCTATATTATAAGGTAGATCTCCTCTTCAGACATGTCTATCACTAGTAGGCATAAATTCATGACACATTGTCAGAGGAAGATAAGTTCTCTTCTTTATTACCTCTGTTTTTTTAGCAGAAGATCTCATCTTTTCAGAATCGATTATCATATACTGGTAACCATAGAGCAACAAGTTTTTGTTAGGAGATGTTTTTACTTATTTTCATGGATCAGATTTGTGGACTGAAATGATTTGCTTGGCTATGGTTTCAGTTAAATTTGAGATCAGGGATAAGTTCCTGATGGCAAACCTTATATTCCACTTTCTAGCTAGAGAATTGCACTCCAATGTTTAAATCATCTCTAAACAATTTTTTTGGCCGAGTTTCTTCTATTGTTCTTTCCATGGGCATGGAAAAAGTTGGCTTAAGATTTGTTTTATGCAACAAAGCTTATGCATACATACTAACTGCTTTCCTTGAATATAGGTGATTGAGAAACCAGATGCGGTTGATTTAGACTCAATTACTGGTGATATAAAATTTTGTGGGGTTACATTCCGATATGCAGACAACATGCCTCCTGTTTTAAATGGGTTAAATCTCCATATAAAGCCAGGGGAAAGGGTTGCTCTTGTTGGGCCTTCTGGAGGAGGAAAGACAACTCTTACCAAACTGCTTCTTCGCCTATATGATCCTCAATCTGGTGAGTGATCTATGCAATGTCTTTAGTCATTAGCAAAAACTGTTCATTTTTTTTGATGCATTCATTTTGAATAACCTAGAACCCATGACATATTTTCCATATTAGTTTGATGATTAGAACTTGATACTACCGTTATTAATTGTTCTTTGGTCTAATAATATATATTTTTGTTTAATGGGCATCTTTGCTTGTTTCTTCTATCTTGTAGGATGTATACTTGTAGACAATCGTGATATTCAGGATATCCAACTGAGAAGTTTAAGAGAGCACATATCTCTGGTTTCACAGGATATTGTAAGTCCACAGATTTCAATTATTCTTCTCCTTAGATATCTGCTTATAGATGGGTTAAGACTTTGTCAGATGCAGCTTTTACAACAATATGCTAGTCAATCTTACTAAGACACATTACACAAGCACATGTAGTTATGTAACAAGAGAGCAATATGTCATAGTCTACTAGTAAATTTTATGAAAAACAAATTTCCAGCATCATATTGTCAAAAGTATGAAAGGTAAGGTATTAAGCATCTTATCTCTCTCTCTCTCTCTCTCTATATATATATCTATCTATCTATCTATCTATCTATCTATCTATCTATCTATCTATACACATAAATAATCATGGTATTAACTAATGGGTCATATTATGAGACTTTAAGAGAGGGCAATTGAGCATAAGTTAAGATGTGCCGTAAAATATCAGAATTGAAGCTATTTTCTCTTTAGGAGGTCAATAGAGAAGTATAGAGAAAAGAGACAAAATCTTCATATATTTTTTATTAATTTAGAGAAAATATACGATAGAGTCTCTAAAAAAGTCTTATGGTGGGTTTTAGAAAAGAAAAAAGGATTAGTTAGATATATTAATGTGATAAAGGATATGTATGATGGAGCAATTATTAATGTAAAAACTACCAACGGTAATAAAAACTATTGGTAGTAATATTTGTGAGTTTTTAATTATAATAGATTTATATTAAGGATCTGATGTTAGTCTTTGCCTTTTTTTGTATTAATTATGGATAAGTTTATTAAACATATTTAGGATGATATTTCATGGTTTATGTTATTTGAAACTAGGTTGAGGTTAATCATAAGTTGTAATTATGAAGAAGTGCATTAGAATCTAAATGTTTTTTATAAGTAGAATAAAGATAAAATATATAGAATGCAATTTTAATACAATTAGAAATAAAAATGAATGTAAAGTAAAAATTGAGGATCATTAAGTTCCTAAAGTGATCATTTTAATATTTAGGATCAATTATTAATGAGAAAGGAGAAATTGAGAATGATATTATTTATAGGAATAAAGCATATTAGATAACATAGAGAAGTATAACTTAAATGTTAATGATCATAGAGTACCTATCAAATTAAAGAAAAATTTTTATAAGATAGTCATAAAACCAGTTATGCTTTATGGTATGAAATGTTAGACAATTAGAAAATTATATACACACTAGGTTAATGTGTTTAAAATGAAAATGTTAAGATGGACATGATAATACAAGAAAAAATAGAATAAAAAATAAAGTCATTCTTAAAAAGATAAATGTAGCACTAATTGAGGTCAAATTGAGAGAATGATGACTTAAATGTTTTGAACATTTCTAACCTAGACCTAGGGGCGTATTGGTGCAAAGGAGTGATTTTGATGCATATAAAGGAAAAAAAAAGGTAGAGGTAGACTAAGAAATATATAGAAGGAAGTTGTCAAGAAAAAATTAATATCTTTGTATCTTATAGAAATATAATTGTAAACTGAGTAGAATGGAGACAAAGGATTTATGTAATTGATCCCAATGAGTTTGGGATTATGAATTGTTTGTTGTTGTTATAGTGTTTTAAAAGATGGTTGCAATATGTAGACACATACTTATACACGCACATTAGAGCTGATTATGGGTCAAGTGGCTTACCTAACTCAATCCAAAATTTTGTGGGCTTGGGCACTAAAAATAGGCCTACAAGCCTAAGCAAAAATATTGAACCCAATCTAAAAATCATGCTAGACTTGGGAATATTAAATAACAGCCTGGCTCGATTGATTTGATCCAAGAATATATAAAGGTAATCATGGGCCTGGTGGCCTCCCCAGCTCATTCTACCGAGCTCAAAATTTTGTAGGCTTAGGCATTAAAATAGTCCTAATTATATCCTTCATGTGAGGGAAAGAGGGGAGTTTAGACTTGATAGGTGGGTCTGAGATTGGCTCTTTGAGATTAGGTTAGCCCTGGTAAAAGATATGGACCCTATGGTCAGGCCAGGTAGTTTCTAGGCATGAGCATTGGCAATAACTACTAGTATGTAGTCTAATTTGAGCTTAACATAACCCGACATTTGATCAGCTTTAACACATATATAGAGCTTGACTTGGCCCATGCTAGCATGAATTTCTCCTCAAATATAGTTAGGTTTAGATCAAATGATAGAGGTCTCATATTAATAATTTAAGTTGTTGGATGTGATCTACCATCTTTAAAATGTTTATGCACTAAAAAGTCATATTGTTTGGAGACCTCTATCCAATGCATCAAGTAATCAATAATCGGATAGTTTAAACAACACGATACATTTTTCGAGCACTTAATACATAGGGATCTCAAAATCACTTGATTTTTGATATATAAGCCTTTTAGAGGTAGTTGATCACATCCAATGGCTTAGATCATAGGCTTGGACCTCCATTATCTAATCTAGATATGATTGGATTTGAGTTGAGATCCTCTCTAATGTAGTATGCGTGTATGTATTTTAAAAGGTAAACGTGGGCAATTGGTATTGCATAGTGCATATATGACATGCGGATTATATGTGCAAGCGCATACTTTTTAACTATATAAAAATATATAATTCCTAACATGCCATATAAACAACGATAGTGATAGTAATATTTTTCTATAATAATATTAATGTTAATAATAACAACAGCTAATAATTAGTGTCTACTACTTAGTATTTAATACTAATAACAATAGTTATAATATAATTGAAATTCACATTAAGCCCATCAATTTGCACATGCTATACCATAAAGGACCACACAAGCATGGGTCCTATTTTGGCCTCATAATGTTGTTTAATGTGATTTTAGTCACCATCCTAAATCTTCAGCAAGTCATATTAATGGACACATCACTTACTAAATGGGTTAATTTGGGCATCAATCCAAAAAATTTTCATATTTGGATCATGATAAATGTGTCAATTAGGGCATGCGGGCTAGGCATCAAATTTAATCCAGTATCCTAATTTGACCATTTGGCCCATCCGACTATACATTGGATCAAGATCAACATATGGGCTCAACTAGCTGGTTTAATCTATGAAATCTTTAGCATCAATTAAAACGCAATTAGCATAAATTGGGTCAACTACAATAATTGGGCTCAGTCACTTGACTTGGTTCTTGGCCTTCTATCATTCATTGGGTTTAATTAGTTTGGATTTAGATTGAGGCATCTAGTCCAATTTCCGTAAACTAGGTTCAATTATTGTTATTGTTGAGTTAGTCAAAATTCGATTTAGATGGGTTTGAGCCACATCTGCACCAAGAACTTGAATATCCAATTTAAGCCATGATATATCATCAAAAGAAAATAAAATAATGATTTTGACATCAAATTTAGATGGCTTAGTTGGTTTAAGGTGCTACATTAGAATTTTTAGTGCGAAAGGTTGTGGGTTCGAATCCCACATTCAATAAGCATCTCTCAAATAAAACTTGACGTTATATTTCCTCTTGATCTTCTCACCGAACGTGACTCCCATATCGCGCGTTTTACGCTGCATCTTTCTAATATAAATATATCTTCTTATTTCCTAAGGATGATGAAAAAAGCCTCACCTCATTACTTTTCGTCCCCTGTACTTGAAACTCATTTTGTTTTAACATCCCAAAACCTCTTAGCCCCAAAAGAATACCCACCACCCACCATTATTTTTAACATCCCGAAACCCATTTTTTTTAACATCTTAAAACCCCTCAGCCCGAAAAGAATACCCACCATCCAAGAATATACAGAAGGTCAGACCCCATTCACCTCCCACCATTCACCTCCTACTCCATTTTGCTTCGTCCCTTCCCTCAATATTGTTTTACCCACTCCATCTCTGGCTTCCTCCCCAAGTCCCCATCCCTCGTCCATCCAAAAAATATAGAAACTTTTCCCTTTCTCAAATTGAGCCCCTTTAAGCTAAATCGGGCCAGATCAAATTCAGATCAAGCTCGATCAAGTGATAATTGAGCCAGATGTCTCGAATCAGGCGGTGACTTCCTCCAAATCCCCATCCCTCATCCATCCAAAAAATGTAGAAACCTTTCCCCTTCTCAAATTGAGCCCCTTTGAGCTAAATCAGGCTAGATCAAATCAGATCAAGCTCGATCAAGCGGTAATTGAGCTAGATGTCTCAGATCAGATGATGATTGAGCCAAATCGAATTAGATTGGGCGATGATCGAGCCACATTAACTCAAATCAACTTAGATAGAGCCTAGATTGAGCCCAAATCAAACCTAAATCGATAGTCGAACTCTCAAATCAAGTTTGATCAAGCTTAAAGGGGAACCCTACTCCCAGATTGAGTCAGATGAAGCGGTGATCAAGCCCAAATTGATCGAATTGAGCCGAATCTCCTAAATCAGACGGTGATCAAGCCAAATAGAGATAGATTAAGCAATGATCAAGCCACATCGTGCTAGACTAAGCCAGGCAAAGCCCAGTTCGAGCTCAAAGGGAAGTCCTTCCAAATCAAGCCTGGAAGCCCAATTGAACTCAAAAGGGAGCCTTGCTCCCAAATCGAGCTTGACTCGACCCAATTGGAGCCCTGCTCTCAAATCGAGCTTGACTCGACCCAATTGGAGCCCTGCTCTTAAATTGGGCCTTACTCGAACCAAAGTGGAGCTCTACTTTCAAATTGCCTAAATGGGGCCTGGCTCAAACCAAAGTAGAGCCCTGCTCCCAAATTGGGTCTGACTTGACCTAAGGTGGAGCCCTGCTCCCAAATCAAGCCTGACTCAACCCCAAGTAGAACCCTGCTCCCGAATCGAGCCTCACTCGACCTCAATTGGAGATCTGCTCTCGAATCGAACCTGACTTAAACCAAAGTAGAGCCCTGCTCCCAAATTGAACCTGACTCGATCCAATTGGAGCCCTGCTTCCGAATCGAGTCTGACTCAACCGCTCGATCCAAAGTGGAGCCTTGATTCCAAATCGTGCCTAACTCGAACCAAGGTGGAGCATTGCCCTCGAATCGAGCCTGACTCAAATCAAGGTGGAGCTCTGCTCCCGAATCAAGCCTGGCTCAACCCAATTGAACCCAGCTCCTGAATCAAGTCTGACCTGACCTAAAAGAGGAGACTTAACCCAAAAAAAGAGCCCTACCCTGTTAAAACTTTGAGCGCTGCTCTCTTGCCTAGCTGAGGTTGGAACCCAAGAGCAGGAGATAAATATGAAGGTAAAAAGAAGGGCATAAAGGAGAAAAAAATATGACCTTAGTCATTAAATAATAATAATATTAAAAAAAATATAATCTTAATGTCACTTTGGACTTTAAAACAACAAATAAATATGAATAATAATTTTGTTTTTGAATACATATGCACTACAAGGCTAACAAGAATTACATTATCTTAATCAGAAGTTTCTCAACATCTAAGGCGGGAGTAATTAACAGTGAGGGCTTGCATCCACTGGAAATCCAGACCTCATATCTTCTAAAATGAAGTCACCAATAAGAAGGCGTAGAACAAACAAAACTAAAACAAAAATACTCTTGCATTCTATATCATCCTAATCGAGGCAATCCCGCTGAGATGAAGGATGGCACGGAGGTCGACAAATGCTAAATGAGCCAGATATGCAATTGCAAAATGCTAGTTAAGCTACATACATGCCTAGCATAGTGCGAAATGGACTTTTTTTGACCTATATGTGGTATGACTGCATATAATAAGTGTATATAGGCAATGTGATATGGATAAGAGATGGCAGCCGCATATGCAACATTATGCCCCACTTTTAAATCACTATATATTTACCATGCTCTTATCAAGAGGAGGGGATATTTATCCTTCTTTGGTTTAAGTCAATAATGAGGTGTTTAAATCAAAGATTTGCTTTGTTGATCATGAGTTATACAACTAAAAATGCATGGAACTCGAATATTATATATTTTGGTGATCTCTAACCTATATATATCGTGTGGGTAAT
Organism: Metroxylon sagu; assembly: GCA_017589505.3. NCBI lineage: Eukaryota > Viridiplantae > Streptophyta > Magnoliopsida > Arecales > Arecaceae > Metroxylon > Metroxylon sagu. The sequence continues at coordinate 861,892 of JACVBY030000503.1, read as the reverse complement.
AAATGGTTTCGATTGTGCTATTATGCTAAAATGCATTATAATACATTTAAATTGAGAATTCATTTGACTGACAATGACGTGCTCATTTTAAAACATACATAATTGAAAATTAATATATTTTGATATTTAGATCATAGCAAAACATGATCTCAGATTATTTTAATTGTTTATTTTTACATCCACTTGGTACATAAGTTAAAGATTAACAAAATATGTAATTTTTACTTTTTAAGCATTTTAATGATATAGATCTTTATCAAGAGTATGTCTTTGATTTAAATGTCTTGTTATGGATTTTGGACTCAAGAAGAGTGGATACCCTCTCCTCTTAAGTGGAGTAATCTCTCTCTCTCTCTCTCTCTCTCTCTCTCACACACACACACACACACACACACGCACACACACACAGGCGCATGCACACAGTTATCCAATATTCATCATTGCCAATACCAGGCATCTTTATGGATGGTGAATACTGAAGTGGATGGGTCTGTCTAAAAATAGCCAACTTGTCTTTGAATAAGCTTAGCTGCTGAGATGTTTTGGCCTTTCAGCTAAAAATACTGGATAATGGCTAAAAAATTATTGAGAGTTAACAATATGATAGTAAAATGCATGTAAAAATGAATATTTTATATATAAGATACGTAGCTTTCTCATTTATATCATCTGGTAAAAGCAGAAACTGTTCTGTACCATTATCTCAGCAAATATATCTGGTTTTTCCATGATTTGAAAATGTATATATTGCTGCAATGTTTATGCAACTGTGTAGTTCAGTAAAATTCGCAAATATTGTTTCTTTTCTAAACAGAATAAAGAAAATGTCACATACTTCATTTCATGATAAATGCACTCTGTTTCTGTTGAGTTTCTTGCATTAATCTAGTTTTATGGTATAGATGCTGTTTTCAGGAACAGTGGCTGAAAATATTGGCTATAGAGACTTGATTGGTAAAGTGAATATGGAACAAGTTGAATATGCTGCAAGGATTTCTAACGCTGATGAATTCATTGCCACACTTTCTGATGGCTATGAAACGATCATTGGACAAAGGGGCTCTCTTCTGAGTGGAGGACAGAAACAGAGGTGATTTTTTTTTTCTATCCCTCTTTGCTAATTTGATTGAGTAATTGAGCCTTTTACTGGAACTGCTTCTAAAATTCCTCAAGTATAGAAAAATGTTATCAGTTGAATGAGTTAATCTTGCACAATTTGTTTAGAATGTTTTGCAGACATGTTAATCATCTTACAATTCCTTTAAACACAGGCTAGCTATTGCAAGAGCACTGTATCAGCAATCCTCAGTACTGATTTTGGATGAAGCAACTTCTGCTTTGGATAGCAAGTCTGAGCTGTTGGTCAGACAAGCACTAGAGCGTTTGATGGCTAAGCATACTGTGAGTTTTGTAAACCATCTCGTTTTGTAAACTATCTTTATTCGAACTTTTATCCATCAGCTTTTTGTTATCTTTATGTCTTGTGTGCTTTCTTGATCCTAATTTATTGGCATTTCATAAAATAGACCCACTCAGCCGCATGCTCTAAAGAAAAAAATTTCTTAAACGCTCTAAAGGAAAATAGACCCACTCACCCACATACCATTTGCAGATGATATGGTACTAGTGGATGAAACTAATGCTGGGATTAATCGTAACTTAGAATTATGAAGAAATGCATTAGAATCTAAAAGTTTTAAGTTAAGTAGAACAGATAAAATATATGAAATGCAAATGTAGTATAATTAGAAATAGAAATGAATATAAAGTTTCTAAAAGTGATCATTTTTTACATTTAAGATCGATTATTTATAAAACATGAGAGATTGAGGATGATGTTATCAATTTGATGAAAGTAGATTAGATAAAAGGAGAAGTGCAACTAGAATATTATGTAATTGTAGAGTATCTATCAAGTTAAATAAGAAATTTTATAAAACAATCATAAGATCTGCTATGCTTTATGGTACGAAATGTTGGGCAATTACAAAATTATATGTACACAAGATGAATGTGGCTGAAATGAGAATGTTGAGATGGATGCGTGGTAATATAAGGAAAGATAGAATAAGAAATGAAGTTATTCATAGAAAAAGGAAGGTAGAACCAATTGAGGATAAATTGAGGAGAAGACGGCTTAAATGGTTTGGACATCTGTAATGTAGACTTAGAGATGCACCTATGCGAAGAGGTAATCTGATACATATAAAAGAAAAAAGAGGTAAAGGTAGGTTGACAAATTATATGAGAGAGTGATAAAGAAAGATTTAAGGTGTGTTTGGTTTTTGAAAACAATCCTTTTTTTTTATTTTTATAAAAAACAGAAAACATTAGTGAACATGCGATGAAAACAACTTTTTGCGAAACACAAGTCCAAAATGGCAAAAAACATAAAACAATTTAAAGGTGTCTTAACTATTTTCTATCAAAACAAAGAAAAGAATAGAAAAACAAAAGCTAGAAAACTTGAAAATATTAAATGGTATTCTCTTTATTTATTTTTATCTATCTTTTTAAAAGGCATCATTTATAACAAAAATAAAAAATAAAAAATAATTTTTTCTTTCATCTACCAAGAGCATTTTCTAGAGATCGGAAAGCAAAAAACGAAAATTATTTTTAAAAAACAAAAACAAAAAATAAAGAGGGAAAATATTCTTAACAATCAAATGCAGCTTTCTTTACATCTTATAGTAAATATGGCTCGAAATTGAGTAGAATGGAGAGAAGGATTCATATAACCGAACTAGTTTGGAATTAAGGCTTTGTTATTGTAGTAGAAAATGTTATATTCCTTTTAATGGATATGTTCTCTATCTCAAATAGAAGTCATCATGATGTACAATATCAGTAAAGATGTTTGCAAAGTACACTGGATGGTCATCAACTTTAAAGTTGAATCTTCACATTCTCCTAATGACATGAAATACAAGCAAACTTGATGTACATTGGTTAGGATGTTAATAGAATATATTGAATAAGTGGATGGTCATCAACTTTGAAGTTGGAAATTCACATTATCCAATGACATGAAATCAAAGTCTCTATATATTGAATCAGTTTTTTTTTCCCTGGCTGGTGGATCGGCAAGCTGTTTTAGGCAGGATTGAAAACACACCGCCCCCCCCTCCCCTGGGCCTTTTTTTTTTCTTTTTTTCCAAATGAATGAATGAATGAATGAATATATAATTAATAACATCTCTAGGAACCCATGTTCTTTGAGCTTCCATTTTCTTAGGCTGGGATTTGTTTTATCTTTTTTTTTTTTTTTTTTAAATGTTGAGCTCTGGTTTGGCCACAAGAAACGCAGCCACAGTGTTGGATTTTTTGGTTTCTAAAGTCAAAATATGGTGGGTGGGGTCAAAATGGGTTCTTCCAAAACATGCTTGCTCTTTTGCAGGTGAAACATAACCCCATCTACCTGAAACATTGAGAACCGCTGAAGTGAAACATTGTCCTCATGGACGTGCGCTTGTGCATTTGTGATGTGTTGAACTAGGCTATCTATTTGTATGTACGATCATCTTGATTCTTATATTTCATGTTTTATAATGCCATTTGACATTGTTGGACATTCTACTATCAAATTGACACAGCTATTTTTACATTTACTATTATGGTCCTAAATCAGGTTAACCTTGTGTCTTGGTAGTAGCTTGTTAAGTTATTTTGAGATGATACAATTATCTTTCCCTAATACTAACTTTCAACCAATTGCAATATTATAAAAATATTATCGAAATTTTACTGCAAAGCTAAGCATGCACAATTTTTATTGCCAAAAAGAAATGTTAAGCTGAATATTAATGAATATTTTTACAAATGCCATCAATATTTATCTTTTTAAAAACACTTGAAAACTTCTTAACTTATTATTTTCTGTTGGTCACATTCTTGTTTGGATGTTGCAAGTTTTTGTATCTTGTTACCATTCTAAGGGCAAATCCTTGTTCTTCCCATGCTCCACCCTTTGGCCAAGATTTCTTCTCCAATAGTGCCTTTCCCCCTGTCATATCAATTAAGTGCTTGCTGTGTAAATGACATACTTGCATACTTAAAACAATCTAGTTGAAAATTCCTGTAACTCGTCATGACAATTAACGCCCAAAACAATCTAGTTGAAAATTCCTGTGAGCAGTCATGACAATTACCGCCCAAGCTGCATTATTTATATCCCATGGAATTTCATTCTAGAGTGTTTTGGCTAATGGGAAGAAAGTTTCAGGTTCTCATAATCGCCCATCGGCTGGAAACAATTTTAATGGCAGACAGAGTTCTTGTCTTAGATGGAGGTAAGTTAGAAGAGGTGTCAAAGTCTTCTATTCTTGCTCAAGATGGTCAGTGTGCCTTGCCTGCATTGAACAAAGTCATCGTGTAACCTATGCAAAGCGGTTGAGGTTAAGAAACAGGGTTGATGTTCGAATTTTATGCACTTCATGCTTACTAAAGATACGGTAGTTTGGACATCTGCGAATGCATATGCGAAAAGTCAATGCAGAACCTCGGTAGATAAACTACATCTGCCGATGCATATGCTAAAGGTGAATGCAGAACCTCGACAGATAAAAAGCTTGTTGATCCCCTCATTGCTTAAAAATAAATGGGTTTTGACAAAGTGGTAATAAGTCCTACCGTGTGTTTGATGATGGTACATATAGCTTACCTTTTATACTTTTGCACCAATTTTCTTCAGACATCTTTCATTCATTCTGTTATCAGAGACTTTGATGGAAAGAGACTCTCAACACTTTTCAGAACTTTTAACTGATTGCAAAAGGTATTTTTATGATGTGTATTGACGGTTATTGAGCCAACACCTGCCCTTCTGTGAGAACACCTTGTTAGCATACATATCAATGTATCTCCTCCACGAGGGGGGCAACAAATAAATAAATAAATATTGGCATATATTTACTGTGTATTGCATATTGTACTGCATTTGACAAATGAGCAGAACAAGATAGCTTTTTATTCTTTGATGCAGGCCTGGGGTAAATCTGGCAAAACGACCAGGCCTGGAGTAATATTGGGCAACGGAAAGACTTCTTAACCTTCTAATTCTAAAACTGTTTTTTTTTTTTTTTTTTTTTTTTTTTTCTCAACCATTTATAAAGAGTTATGGGAGAAGCAGCACGCCATATTGAATTTCAATGCAAAAAATGAAAAAATAAATGATAAGAGTGAGATTTTTGATGAAATAGGGTGATTGGACCTGTTTGTAATACATTTAGAGTTGAAGTTTAACTCTCTGAATGGCTATCCTTTCTGGCACTGGAATATAGATTTCAGTGTAGTTTCTATATATTCATTGAGCAGTTATTTTTTGAGGTACCCAGCTACATCCCTAGTGACTTCTTCAAGAAAGGCAACAAAGCCTGTAATACTGGGATGTTCAATGCCTTCAACATCCTGCTCCTCAATCAGATAGCTCTCAAATGCTGTTGCATCATCATGCCCTCCATGGATAAATGTCAGCTTGGGTGTGATGCTCCTTTCTTGCTTTAATCTATTGATTGTAGTTCGCATAAGACCTACAAACAAACATTATAGCATCCTGACATAGTCAACAACTGTTCTTATTGCACTGCTCGAAATATCACATCTACTTTGTTTATCATGTTGTCCAACTATTATTAGTGACGAGGTGATGATTGAGCCATGACTAGATTAAAGCAAAGTTAAAAGATAGAATATCTTACAATCATGTGGTGGTGGATAGGGAAGTGATGCATCAGCTGTGGGCGAATAATATACAATAAGATTTGTGAAGGCATCAAGAAAGAATATTGGGCTCCCACTTGTTATCAAAGCAGCACGGCTCAGTGAATGGCGTGGGTACGCTTGTTTATCAGGGGTGTCAAATGACATTAATACTGGATATATAGCACATTGAAGGGACGAGGGATCCAGCGCACTGCACCAAAAATAAAAGTATGAATACAAAGCTCTAATCCTCTTCAGAAGAAAAGATGGAGAAAGAAATAAATAATAAAAGAATGCAAAATCACTTTGCAAAAACAATATCAAGGCATTCACATTTACTGAGATTCTGTTCAAATGATATCTGTAATATTTATTGATCCTTAAATACCCAGGGTTTGTTAGCGTTTCTTACCACACAGCATAGAGTTTGATGTATTATTTTTATCAATCAGATCTCATGGTCTAGAGAAAATCTACCCTGATAAAAGTGGCATGATATATTATTTCAAGGCGTGAAGAAAAAATAAAATAAATAAATACCTATAAAGGCATTGCAAATATATCCGATAATCTGGATGAACACCCTCTTCATGAAAGCGAAGAAGAGGACTCCTTAGCAAAGCAAATATGATCCGGGGCAAGGGCTGTAATTGCGGGCATTGCGAGAAGGCAACGTCAACATGGGAAATTGAACTGCCATTTTCATATTGAACAAGTTTATGTGCATCATTATACTGAGCAGTAAGAATGACTAGCCAATCGCGAAGCAACATTCTGCCTTCCCTTACTCCTTGTTCCAAGGAAGCTAGCATAACCTGGAAGCACCAAATGGTGAAGTAATAAGTATTATAACCATCAAAACTTACTTCCAACTATTTGGAGATTTTTTTTTTTTTTTTTTGACAACAACAGGTTAAAAATCAAAAGTACCACTCTTCAAAGCACATCACTAAAAATATTAGTATTGCATATAATGAGTAGTGAATCTCAGAAAAATTTAATAAAATGATATTCTTCATTCAACATGATATAATTGGAAGATGACAATATATCCACAAACAGCAAACAACTAAACAAGCATTAAGAGCTGAATACTCCATTGAAAATAAAGCATAACAGATTTTGCAAAATTACAGCTTTGCAGCTGATGATTAATCAGAAACCTGTTACTTCTTAAGATCTGGGAAGGGTGGCAAAAAGAATAATCCTGACCAAACAGTCATCTTGCTGAAGAAGCTCAGTATCTTTGCAATGCAAATGAAGGTACACCTTCATACGATATAGAATCTATAATAAATCTAGCCAACATTACTTATTGAATGAACATGGTAATTCAGCCTAAAGAATATTTCATGACATACCAAAGGGAACAACCATCTAACCTTAGTATGTCGCTCATATGGAGCATTAAATCAGAATATGCCTATAACCTCAATAAATTCAAATACCCCTCCCTTCCCCCTGCCCACTGTGCATTAAAGAAATGGATGATGAAAGAAGTCAAGACACATCAGTCAGTTTTTTTCCTTTTATTTTGATCATTATTACAGCAAGCTGTATTCCTTTAATGGTGAAGGATGATATTATCTAAATAACTTCAATATCAACATCATATCACAGTTTAGCAACCCACATATAAAGAAAAAAAAAAAAAAAAGCCTGTTGGTCTATTTTTGACATTTTATGCATCAAGAAAAACTATCATATTGTTTTAGGCATTTCAAAAGAAGATGGTGACAGAATACCTTGTGAACAAGTATAGACAAAACAACTTCAGAATCGACACTATCATAAAGGTCATGAATATCTCTTGCTGTGCTGTACTGCAGTGTTCGAATCCTCAACCGTCTCTTGAGGGAATGTCTAAATCTGCAGAAAAGTACGTAATTCCATGATAAACCACAAAAGGAGCTACAGTAATATTTCCTTGACAAACAAGATAACAGCATATATGAAATATATTCTATACAGTGTAGCATGAAAAAATGAAAATAAGAAGTACACCATACAAATACAGGGTTCATATTGAAGGGCTTATGTATAGCCTATAGACTCAATAATATACAATCCATGTACAAATTCATATAAAGAATGCAAATATAAACAGCTGATATGCCACTAAACATTTATGTGAAATGATGTATCACACAAAAGGTCTAATATACTTAGTCTAACAAGGACAACAAGAAGCACTCAATACAGGTCTCTATGTCAGAGGAAGAAATACTGCTTTTCATGATTTATCTTAAATATATAACACTCAAATTGTCATGTATATAAATTTGGAATACTTTCTTTTGACAATAATTCTCCATAGGTGATGTCCCTCTCCCCTACATCATGATTGATATATCTTTCGTGCGACAAGATTGCACTCTTAAATCTTCCAATGCCTGCATTTAATCAAAAGAAAGTTTTTCTTCCAATTTTTAAAGGTCTCTTTAACTCTTATCAATCTTCGTTTTCACTTTAATATCATTGCACTCAGCAATCATGTTAGTCAATCAGTTCATAACATTTCAATTAATGGTACAAAATTGAGATTATCAAAATACATCATTTGATGCAAAACAATACTCTTAAATTGTAAGAAATTTAACTATACCTAGTAGCAGAATTAAAGTCAGCATTTGTTGTCTCCTCATGAGGCACAACAATTGTATATTGAAATGCAATCTGTATAACAGGAGGTTCTGTATGCCTGCAAAGGAAACAGTCAGATCAACGGCATTCAGAACCAAGAAAAGCAATTCACTTGGTGAAAAAAAGCTCATATAACTAAATTTCATACTCAGCCAGCCCCAAATAGCAGGGATACATAAAAAATAAAATAAAATAAAATAAAAAAATACTCCATTGTAAACCAGCTAAGGAACCAAATTTATCATAATGAAGACTGAAAAATCAAGCACTCAGACAGGCACCTTGAAACAGTTTCAAAAAAAATGTGCAATTAAGAAAGTGTTAAAGTTTTTGTTCCTTTTATTCTCATTCTTTGTCCTTTTATCATTCATTTTCTCCTCATCTTTTTTTTTACTCCTTAACTTTGCTTCCATAGAGAGTTTGTAGCAGTTGCAGCAGCTAGACAATGAACAACAAAAGGGAAACAAAACTTGTGCAACACACTAGAGCATCCTGGCCCAACTTAAAAATGAATTTCAGCATGTTCCTACATGATTTTGAGATTTCAAACCAACTACAGGCTCTTCTTTCTAACATCTAATATCCGCATCTTTCTTCCTCAAATGTTCTTGCACTAATATGTCCAACAAAACAAAAAATAAAACCGCTAACATGCTTCTTCAACAATATATGCCACTAATGACACCTTTTCAAAAGTCCACCAAGGGCCAGAAGACTAAAAAATACTAACCTGGAAAACCCATCATTGTTTGCAAACTCAAAGTCATAAGCATATGTAGCAAATGAATCACAGCAAATAACGTGTTGAACATTCTCATACTGGGGGTCTGGGAAGAAATGACCATACTGCCAAAAGTGGGGAAACAAATAGATCAACAGCATGATGAGCTCAAAATTGTTAATACATAGAACAAAATCAAGATATTTGAAACGCTGAGATAGATTGCATACAGCATGACCAGGTTTGAACTCAGAAGATGTTCTCAATCGCAGTACACAGCCAAATGCATATGGACGGCTTAACATTCGGTACCTGTAAGAGGTGTTAGCTCAGAATTATTTCTCCAATTATGCAGAAAACATAGAAGTAATAATTAACTGATCTATGAATAAGTCAACAAGTATGTGAAACTTAGGACTAACAACAATAATAACAAAGCCTTTATTTTAAACTAGTTGGGTTTGACTATAAGAATTCTTTTTCTCCATTTCAATAAATTTTGGGCTATACTTTTTAAAAGATAAAACAATATTAAATCTTTCTTTACTACTTCTATGTGATTTTTAGTCCACCTTTATCCCTTTTTCTTCTATGTGTATTAAATCACTACTCTATACTAGTGCATCCCTAGGCCTACATTGCACATACCCAAATCATCTAAGTCATCCTTTCGATTTATTCTCAAACGGTGTTACCTCTAATTTTTTATAAATAACTTCATTTCTTATTCTATATATTCTTATATTACCGTGCATCCATTTCAACATTCTCATTTATGCATATGTTGTTTTCTAGCCATGCAACATTTTGTGCCATAAAACATAACCGGATTTTATGGTCATCTTATAAATTTTTTCTTTCAACTTACTAAATATCCTACAATCACATAATATTTCAGTTGCACTTTTCTATTTTATCCAAATTGCTTTAATTTTATAGATAACATCTTGCTCAATCCTCCTTTCTTATAAATAATTAATCTTCAATATCGAAAATGATCGAAAACTTTATAATCCGCAATTTTTCACTCTACCTTCATCTTTATTTCTAATTTTACTAAAACTACATTCCTTCTATTCTATCTTTATCTTACTTAATCTAAAAACTCTTTGATTCTAATGTACCTCTATAATTCCAATTTGCGATTAATCTTGATTCTAGTTTCATCTATTAATACTATATGATTTACAAATAGCATACAGTAAGAAATATCATCCTGGACATTATCCATAAATAGTCCAAAAGATAAGAATTTAGAACATATCCTTAATCTAAACTTATTGTAATTGGAAACTCACTAGTATTACTAGTACTAATTTTTATACTAATAACCGTTTCATTGTATATAGCTTTAATTATATTAATATATCTAATAGACATTCTTTTTTTTCTAACATCCACTATAATATTTTTCTAGGTACCATCATATGCTTTCTTAAAATCAATAAAAATTATATCAAAATCTTATCTCTTTTCTCTATACTTCTTCATTAACCTCCTTAAAAAAAAAAAAAAACCTTTCATTGCGAACCTTTCTAGCATAAAACTAAATCGTTTCTTTAAAATTTGTGTCACATCTCCATTTACATGTAATCCTCCTCTCCAAAAGTTTTATAGTATGGCTCATGAGTTTAACGTCATAATAACTAGAATAATTTTGAATATCTTTATTCTTTTAAACTAATATATAATGTGTTTTCTCCATTCCTTGGTCATCACATTAAGATCTTACTAAATAAATTAGTCTATCAAGCTACTCCCGCATCACCTACACTTTCAAATTTTCATAAGAATATCATCAAGTCCCATTACCTTTTCTTTTTTTTTTAGTAGCATCTTTTATCTCAGATATTCTAATTATATGAGCATATTTAATATTCCCATCCACAATGGAACTAAGAAGGCATCTTAAATCATCTATATGACATTCATTTAATAATTTATGAAAATAGCTTCTTCATCTTTCTTTAATTTTCATCTTTGATATATTTAACCTAAGTTATTTCTCTACTTTTCTTTTTTCTTAGTCTTACAAGCTTTAACATAGATACAAACATGCACATACATACAAATAGATAAATAGATAGATATCCCCATCCTTAGTTTCTAACTTGCAATATAACTCTTAATATATTTTGAATCTTGCCTTTCATGCCATTTTCTTAACATTCTTCATAGCTATTTTGTAAATTTCAAACACTTCTCTATTCCTACGTTTAAGAAGAGTTTTTCGTAGCACTCTCTTTTAGCCTTAACTGCTAATTGACCTTTCTCTTTCTACCACCAAATTTTCTCACTATATAACCCTTTTCCCTTTGATTCTCCTAATATTTCTACAGTTATATTCCTAATAGTATTAGCTATCTTTTTTTCATACAGTATTGATTTCTTCATCTAGTTTTCAATTTCCTTCCTTTAACATTCTCTCTTTAAAAGCTATTTATTTCTCTTTTTTCAAATTCTACCACCTAATCCTCCAGTCCTATATTCTGTAATTCTTCTTCTCCATTTTGAATATATAATGTAAAGCTTAAGACTAAGCTGTATGAAAATTAGCACTTCAAATACTGGTACAGATTGCATGCAAAGATGCATGATACCCTTCGAAGCCTTCCAAGAATGATTACTACTGAATAAATAGATCATTACCTTACAACTTAATACATGAAAGGATCCTATCACATTATAAACTTACATATCCTGAGGAAGTGTGGAATCATCTGTATTTGCATACAAAAACAAAGATCCTCCACTCTCGATACTCAGAAACTTAAGGGAAGCCAAATCTGTATATTCATTTGTCACAGCAAATATGTCCACACAAACACCTGCTTGAACAGCAACAGCAGCCTGTGTGTGATACATCGGTCAGAATTTACAAATTCGAAATTGTAGTTCCTGCAGTTATTTACCATACTTCTAATCAACTTACTAGATCTTTATAGAATGGAGTCTGTTCAGGAAGTAATGCAAGATCTGCATCCTCCCCTTTGCTAGCATATTGCTCCCCATACCTTCTGGTGTCTAATTGCCCCGCCCCATAATCAGGGGGGCCAGAAAGAAAGGCAAATACCCTAGCTGCCGACAATTCAAAAAATAATATAATAATAAACCAAGTCCCACAAATGGATGGCAAAAAAATTATAATGCGCACAATAAAAAAAAAAATCTTTTGCTCAACAAATTTTGCTATACAAAGTCAACATAAAAAAACAGTGATATATGTGATTTGGACTTTACCCTACCCAGTGCAAAAGTATTTCCATATTCGGAACTCAGGTAACTTATAAGAGCTTCCATTGCTGCACCAAAGCCTCGGCCACCTAGCAATATGCCATCTAACCCTTGCCCTGCAGCTGTAGTTCTTTCCCAGGAAGTTGTAGGTTTCAGAGTCTCAAGGGCTGCAGCTATGCGATCCTTACAAGTTTCCACCTGTTTATGTGCCATTAAGTCTCAGGAATTAAAGCAACTGAAGCTGCCCTAGTACAACAACCTAAAAACATTTTGAATAGAAGAATAATCTGAATTTTTGATTCAATCAATAACAGAAGCACATCCAGAGAAAACCACTGATAATTTCAAGACAAGATGCCGCATTTGACAATGCTCAGCAACATACCGGAGCCAAAAAAGAAAGCAGTGGCATGGCATCTTCAAGGTTAACTTGTAATCCACCATCTGAATCAGGAGGGACAAAAACATTCTTAACAACTGGTATAGCACCTTGAACATCATACAACCCTATCTTGTGACTGAACGTGACAAGCCCAAATAATGATCCTGGACCAAGAGCTGCATATGTAATATTAACAAATCAGTACAAATATAACAAACAGATTGAAACCTAGATGGAATATATCAGTTAGTCATCCTCCTGGAGATACAAAGTTACCAAGTTTCTGGCCCTCACCTTCAAGAGCTGCTAGGAGTGCACTCTTTATAAGTTCTAAGAACTCTTCTGAAGCTGCAGTAAAATTTAAAGATATTGCGAGAATCAGAAGCCATGCTCATAAGTAATTAGCACAAGGAAGTCATAATGGAGACCGATTAGCAATTGTGTGAAATGAGTGAATAACTTATCTCTGATCTCAATAGAGAGAGATGATGATGATATGACATATAGTTAGGTAATAAAGTCTTAATATCTCAAACTGGCTACTTAATGATCATTAAAAGAGAAACCCATGATAATACCATCATGGGATTTGCAACATTCTCAATTGACATGCACTAAATTTCTACTAAACAATGAAAATCATATTTAATGATCATTAAAAGAAAAACCCATGATAATACCATCATGGGATTTGCAACATTCTCAATTGACATGCACTAAATTTCTACTGAACAATGAAAATCATATTGGAGTTAATCTTACTTTTAAATCAGTTATCATTGAGCTTCAGTGAGCAACATTGCTAATTTTTTCCCGATTTTCCAAACGGACAAACTGAAATACCCCTTGATTCTTAAGAAGACTTAAGATTTGATAAATCTTTTAAACAGATTAGAGCACAGATAGCTTTTTAAAATGTTGTTATAACTCGATTCTCTACATACCTGAGCAATCAAAGAGAAGAATGAACAAGCAACAGTCATTAAATAGGTGAATCATATGAGGACCATCAAATTGGTAAAATGGGTTCATGCTAAGCATGAACATCCAAAAAGCACAATGGCTTGAACTGGTCTTTCAGCTGGAATAGATTAAAGATACTAATAGGGCAAATTAGCAAAATATCTAAGGACCATGTTCAATTCAAGAGTGATCCAGCACTCGGCCTGCATTATTCTTTTGCTGCTCTTTTATCAAAAATTTGCAAATCTGATGAAAGAAGATTTTATATAGACTTCTTTTGATGGACAAAAAGGCATGGTGATGAAAATCGAAGTCAGCATAACCTTTCATGCTTAATACCCAAAAACAGAAGAGGCGTGGTAAGCAAGGTGTCCCAGGCCCCCATAGATATGGTAAATGGGTCACACAAGATTAGGACAGCGTTATCCCCATGAGGCTTACACAGAGCAGCAGAAGTAATTGTGAGGGAGAACAAGGTAGCTTTCCTCAAAGATAGTCATGAACTTGACTATGTGACAAATGCAAAGGAGGTTATTTCTAGTCACTAGATGAGAAAGAAAGGTTGTTACATTCTTCAAAATGATTTTGACAAAGCTAGGAGCCATCAGCCATATCAACTGGATATTCTTGTTTTATTGCAGGCAAGTTTTTTTACTTAATCAAAGATGGTTAGATGAATGAGACTATTGTTTCCAGGTGCCTGTAGGCTCAAGGTTTCTAATAATTTTTCTTAAAATGGATGGGTTTCAAATTTATAAACCATCTCGCCCTTTCTCTTCATGTTCTTGGTAGAGATTATCTTATTTATAGACACTAATTCTAGGTCAGGCTATTGAAGGGGATGCTCCCCTGCCTTGTTGTAGCTCTCTTTTTTTTTTTTATCAATAAACATGAAATTTTGAAATCTGGCCAGGATTCACCCACTTCTTGAACAAATTAAGCATAATTAGGGAAGGAAATTCTATAAGACTTTAAAGAGTCAACAAATTATACGAAAGAAAAAATGGTCAAGAATGAGATCTCACAAGACAAATCCACCGCCGCAACATAGACCGGACGCGCCAGCATCGCATCGCCCGCAGATCCTTCCACTATATCAAAAAGATGGATCTAATAATTCAAGACTATCTTTCTTGAAGAATGTTAAGCTACCAATCAAACCCTAGAAATTCTAGAGACGTCGGATTTTTCACCTGGGATCTCAAGATCGATGAAAGAAGAGCACATCTCGGGGCAGGCCTGGGGCTGAGAGTAGCGCTCGATGGCCTCGGAGGTGAGGCCATTGAGGGAGGCGCAGAGGGCACAGCTCCAGGACCAGTGGTCGAGCTCGCAGTGGTTGTTGAAGTAGGCCCAGCAGTTCTCGCAGCGAGGAAGGAGGTGGCCGTCCGATCCGTACGCCGGGGGCTTCCCATGCTCGTCCGCCGCCGCGAACGGCGTCACGGTGAGCCCCCACGGTATCCCACACGACTCCTGGGCCTCCGCGTCGACGGGGAAGCGGGAGAAGCACGCTCGAACAGCCATTGATGGGAACTTCGGGAGTCAAGAATGGGAAAGATGGTGGAACTGGGGATCCGTTCGGGTCTTTCTCGGGAGAGAGATCAGAAACGGTGCGATCGGCGGTACATTTCTGGGACGCCTTTGTATTTTCACTCTAGTTTCGCTTTCTACTTCTGTTTTATCTTTTCGCCCCAAGTTTCCCACTTGCAATTGATCAGAACAAAACTTAGCTGCGGATGCTTGGACCTTGGACGCTTACCACACGATTCTCCGCTTTATATATATATATATATATATATATATGACATGGTTATTGGCACTGTAGGTAGAGAGTATAGCATTTTTTTCTAAAAAAAATACCCACTGAAAGATTCTAAACAATTATGCCATTTCGTTTAAGTATGAAATATTTGATATATATTCACAGACCAGATGTCCACATTATGTATAATCTCATGAACAAAATATTATAATATTTTTTATAAAAATAACATTTAAATAAATTTTTATGTAAAATTTATTTTATAGTTATAACGTTCCAAGTCAATCTGATCCAATTAACTCTGTTAACGGATCAAAAATTTTAATAAAAATTAATTAGTAGCAAGTGAAATTGAATCATAAGTATATAACACTTTTTTTTTCATCTAATATGAAAATATTTTTTAGGGTATTACAATCTTTCCTTCTTATAATGCAATGTTCTTATGTACTCCATCTTTTTTCATGGGTAATCTTTTTTTCATACCTATCAACTTCTGCACACTCGGATTAGCTTTAATACTATTTGTAATGTCTCAAGCTTATCTACTGGTTCAATTAACTTCGCTAGCAGCTCAAAATCACATGGCCTAAAAATTCGAGTGAAAGTTAATTAGTAGCAAGTGAACTTAAGTTATAAACATATAACATTTTTTTTATTTAATATAAAATTATTTTTTAAGTATTACAGTATTACCATCAAAACAATATAAAAATAATTTTGTAATTCAAATTGCACCCGATGCCCTTGGTATCTCTCACCATTTTTAAACTACGTAAATTTTGACTTTGTTCATGATTAAACTTATTGTGATCAAAAGCAACTTAACCCTACCCTCATTCCCACATTTATATTAGTTCCCATTGCCTCAGCTTAATCAGATCCTACCATACTTAATGCTAAAACGTTACTTTGGTTTCCTAATGTACTAGAAGTCTGAGAATTAAGATCCTTTTTGGGCGACTTCAGCACGTTGAATCAGACCTAGTGGTAAATTTTCTACTTCTGAGCTCACCAGCCTCCTGTTTCTTCCTGTTTGTGAAAACACCAAATTACACCAACTCTTCACATCTGAGATATCTGGTGTCAACTCATACCATGAAACAACATAAAATACAGTCAACATGTTGTAACCAAGTTTCCTTAGTCTTTCCCTCAGGAAAAAAAAATAAAAAAAAGAGTTTCCTGAGTCTTGCTGGCAGTGGAGAATATCATGAAATTATTTTCAGTAAAGATAACAGCAAGTCATATTTGAAAGTGCTAGATGAGAAGAAAGAATAAAAAAAAAAAATTTATAAATTAGTTATAGAAATTTAGTGTTTTTTTTCAGAATAATGATTTTGTAGCCAAGATCTATTTTACCTGAGAATACTTTTAAATTATGATTAAAACTTTATATTTCTGATTATGATATCATGAATAATGCCTTGCATATTGAAGATTTATTTTTCAGTGTGCAGCGAATGCTTTAAATCCATCCAATGGGTCCGAAACGTTACAAAAAGGGTAAAAAGACCACAACTAATTGCCTATAGGAGAGAAGTTTCCTATATTCTGGTTCTCAAGAGGCTCAACTAATTTGGGATTCCTGAGAATCATTATAACAGTCCCCACGGAGTAGCATCTTGCTGATGAATCTATCTTTGTTGACAAGGAGCGTTTTATTCTGGCCTTTACCTGTTTTTAGTATCTATACAAAAAAGGTTCAAAGAGTCTAATGGCGAGAAAAAATAACAACAAAATAATAGAGAAAAATAATCTTCTAACTATGCTGAAATCACTTCCATCCACATCTCCCTGACATTCTCAAGAACCATGTTACAGTGACAATCAAATGACCTGATAGGACTGAGTAGTTTCTAGTTGTTCCGACGATTAATGAGCACTTGAGGCAGCAGAGTTCAATATAACTCAGTTGAATTTACTAGTTTGCAAGTTAGAAGATAATAATGTAAAGCTGAAAAGCATTAGTTGACTTCACCTACAGGCCAACATTGTTTGCAATCGGACAGTATTAGTACAAAAGCAACATGCTATCATAGGATATGTGATTTGCTGATTTAAATTAGTCAAATCACCATCTGCTAGCATTGGTTGGCCTTGAGGTTAAATGATGTTAACATCAATCTAGATTAAATTAAATAATTAGGACTGAGCCAAATAATTTGGGATTAAGGCTTTGTTTTTGTTTAATTAGGACCAAATCAAATCATCTAGCAGTACTAAGCTTTATATTTATATCCTTAATATCAACATGTACTCCCTGTAAAATTAATAACTAATTTATTAGCTCATCTTTGTAATGCCATCAGAGCAACAGATTCAATCAAATAGAGTAAAGAAACATAAGGATAACATAGCCACTGTATTAGTAGATATATTTTGCTTGACCTGGACCATAGCTCCTATAAATTAGCCCAAATAAAAATTTCTCTGAGATTTAAGCTATGCCTCTCAACTTTCCTATGACCAAACCCACAAACCTGCAAGCATGTACCGTGTCACTTTCTACCCATATTAACATGGACACTGTTTTACATGATCTGCGGTGAGTGTTTAAAAAGCACATTATCCAATCAGGGAGCATAGAAATATTTATGCAGGCTAACTTGTAGAAATAATTGTCTTCTTTTACCATGCATAGATATGTTCTTTGAAAAGAAAAAAGCTCTTACCTGGGAGTTAGTTTTTACACTCATCATCAAAACAGGGAGAACAGGTGTTGAATACCTCTTCCTCTTTCTTTCCCTGTCAAGTGTGATGATTTAGTCATTGCACGATAGCACTTCTGCACTGTAACAAAAATGTATTAATGTACTGTAAACTGTAAAATCCTGTACAGAGTCATGATCACAACAGACCTAATATATGCAATAACAGCTTGACTTCATGGCTAACATTAAAACTACCATTTATTTATCATTGTTTTCCACAGCACTTTCAACCGGTGTTCATGCTGGCTATTGGTGCAAACCGATTGCAGTTAAGTTGATCTTCTATTCTGACAGAAATCTATGTTCACAACTTACATATTGAACCTGTTTTAAAAGATATAATAAATGTATGTAATAAGCGGAATTTTCTTTCGAGTTATTTAAAATCAAAAATGTTTTATTAGTGTCCAACAATCTGTTCTGGACACTTGTCAAAAATTCAGTATTCAGGAAAAATTCAGCTATAGAAAGTTCCTAATATGGAAAAAATCTGGCAAATTTCTCAGAAGTTTGGAAAGAGATCAATAAGCCAAAGCTAGGAATAAAAGAACTTTTTTTTTTTCAAAAATGCAAACATTTTAAATATTTGTAGCTTATCTACTTGAACATAAGTATAGGAGAGGCAAGAATAATAAATGATTCTTGAAACATCACTACCAGCAACTGTATATAGTACTATTAGTTTGTCGCAGACAAAAATTTCTAAAACAAGTTGTGAATGAACTGAACGAACCATGTATGATTCAAGAATAATTGAATAACCCTGTATTCATTTATCTATAAAAATTAATTCAAGAATGATTTGGCCAAAAGAAAACTGAGAATGATTTAAGAATTTTTCAATAATTCCAAAAATATTGTTTACTATGTTCTGGACCACAATTTTCAGCATAAAAAAAACAGCTTAAAACTTAATTACATCTGATTGATGTCAAATTAAAATGAATGCACAGATTAAACACTGACAATTAGAATGTTTCACTGACAAGAAACAAACCAAACCCAATGCTGCTAATTTTGTGCAAACTCTCTGCTTTCATAATATCGCATTTATATTAATTTCAACAGATTCATATTACTTGCTTGGGAAAAGAAAAGAAAAGAATTTTCGAGTTTTAATTTGTTTATTTTTTAAATTTGCAATGAACATCCAAATATAATATCTGGTATAAATTTTGAATTTAAAAAAAAAAATGATACATACTTTGTAAGCTATCAACAACTAAGTTGAAAATACATATTTGGACTTCCCTCTAATCCAGGAGTCGGTTCTCAAGAATTACCTTGTTGGTGGGAGCTACATCAATTGAGGCATACACATCACACATAGAAGCTCACAGACAGAGCAACCTTGCTCCTTGCATTATGACCTTTAAAGCTACGTCCTATTGCTTGTGGCTTATCCCTTGTTTCATGGAGTGCTAAGGACCTTTCCTTCTTTTTTTAAACACTGTGCATACAAAACAGATCACATGCTTTAGAAGTCATGGCAAGTTAAAATTGCTTTTCAAGTTTGGCTCATAGATGTGTGTATAGCAACGACCGGCTCAAGAAGAGCTCCCTCTATCTCTTTTTTACACTTTTCATAGATGAATGTACCATATACAGTCAAGTTGGCCTGTTGTGCATGATATTTTCAGATAACATGTTGCTGGTGATGCAGTGGTAACATGAAAATTCTAAGTTAACTAAAATTATGAGGGATGGTGTTTGCCAGTAAGGGATACAACCGATATCTCGTAAATGGACTTCAATTATTGTAAAAATAGAAGCAAGAAGGTGACACGGTACTAATTGATGGCCAAGAGATGGATGACGTCTTTTGGAGAGAAGGATGAAGACAGAATTCCAAATGGGAAGCTTCTGGTATATAGTACAACTGCCTAAATAGTAAAAGTAGAATTTAGAGGGTAAAGATCAGACCTTCTAGATAAAGCTTGCTAGTTATGAATAATTTGCATTCTAGACATAGTGGAGAATACCACAAAAATTTGATTGCTACAAAAACATGGCATATGAACATCAGAGCAATACCTCCTCACGACTAAAAATCCCCAACAGAAAGAAACAACAAAAGAGGCCACTTAACCTAAAAAGACAGTATAAATTACAGAGGAAAAAAAAGGAGAAACACTCAACTTTTTACATATTCCTAAAAGTACTTGTTTTAAATTTCTAATATTTAAATTCCTTCTCTTTTGATGTGTGAGACCTATCCAAATTTTGGTGGGGTAAGTGTACCCTTGGCTATTCTTTAAATAACAAGGTTAAGATAATCTAATGTCACAAGTCACAAGGACATAGTTCAAATGTTTTCTAATAAAAAACAATAATAGCATCATAGTTATACTTTACTGTGCACAGAACTTTCACTAGCATCCTCCTCCATTGCTATGCTGAGAAAAGTTAAAAAAGAACCAGTATTAAAACAATGTAACTATATCTCTGATGGCTATTTATAGAATTACTAGCAGATATAATCAAGAGAATAAAGTTTATGATGAAACATAAATTGTAAATTGAAATGCCATGAGAAGTCAAAAGTATCCTTCAAAAACTGATCCAGATATGTAGGCAAAAGGGCACATGAACTCAAATTATGCATATTGCAATGCATTCATTGCATCAAGAGCACAAACAAATCATAGTCACTTAAAAAGTGCTTCTTCAAGGCAATGGTGTCAATGAAGCAAATCAAACAGTTATGTTTAGAAAAGGAACAAACAAGTCCACAGTTATAGTCTAGAAATGAACAATGCTAGTGTGATGGACTTTGTTAGAGAAAACAATGGATTTCATAATATCTTAGATTGAATTCTACCAAGATAACGTGACTTTACACCATCCAATAAAAGGCTCAAGGCACCTTGCAGAAACTCCAATATTTTTACTTTCTTTTTGTATTTTTTTTTCCTTTATTAATAGAAGGGCAGTTAATAAGGCCTAGAGGATCATGGCTGGCTCAGAGTTCCTTAATCATTGTCCATGCTAGTTCGCATGGACCAACACTTACCACAGCAGAGCCTTATCAGCATGTAGCACAACCATATGTCAGTTGCATGCCAAGTTTTGGCATGCCACAAAGCCAGCATGTGCCAAGCACTGGCATGATGCATTCCATGTCAATGCCCACCAGCATGCAGTGATCACTAGTCAATCAAGAAAACAATTTCAGTAAAGCAGGTTTATCTTGAGAAGAGAAAGCATTATTATGAACAGAGATAGTCCCAAAATTTTCCTTTTTTTTGTAGTATGTTAAATGAAGGAACTAGGTTTTGGGTCTTTATTGCAGGGTGTTATGAAGCTCAATTTTGTCATCTCTCTTCCTACAGACCCATTCTTTTCTCTTTCTTTGTTATTCTACTAAAATCCTCCTATCCAAAGGACCATTAGAATATCACTTCTCAACTTATCTAGTCAATATTAAAATAAAGTGCCCTATGCCCATTAGAATCATTGAAGAACCATATCTAATTTATTTTTTAGGATTAGATTCTTGAACCTTCTAGCTCTTTGGTCCTTGCTGAGGTCAGTGATTTCTCCATGGTTTAGTTATCAACCATCTAAAATTGATCGGGCAAGTGGTTCTTTTTCTTCAGCAAGTGCAACACTGCAATTTAATTCTTCAAAATCTAACAACAAAATTTTTCTTTTCTTAAAAAAATAATGGGAAACACATGGTGCTAAACAACCCCAAAATTTCAAACTCCATTGACCTACAGCAAAGACACAAGCTAGATTCTCCATATACCTTTTTTTTCAGCCAGAAAATTGATTGCTACATTGAAATGGAATATCAGATAGATGGCAACTGCTTGCAATATCAGCATTGCATCTTCACCAAATAGGCAAATATAGAAAAATATAGACAAATATATCTTCACCAAATATAGAAAACACATGTGCAGATTGCATGGACAAGCCTTCTGATCTAATTGTTCATCTGCACAAGATTTCTTCAACTAATATATAGTATTGCTCTTCAGATGTTGCACATGAAAAATTACATATCAAATGCAGTAGTGAAGTCATTCTTAATGCAAGCAAATCTTCTTTGCCTAAGGTTCTTTCATTTATTTGTGCAGTTTATGAATATTACAAGATCATCAAATTTTATATTCATGGTTTTACTCAAAATATAAGGCAGCCATCTGAGAGTTGTAGACCAATGTTCTTAACTCAAGATTACACGTTTGTTAACTCATGAAAAAAACAGATGAGACTGACAGCCTTCAACATTACACTATGCGACCCTGAGTTTCTGACGTGTTCCCATTGAATTATCTTACGCATCTTGTGACAGTAGCACACTAGTATGAAGAATAAATGAGAAAATATTATAACCATATGCTTAATCTAATTTATGAATAAGTTTTCATTGCTGGGTTGATTCAATCAGAACAGAGAAATTAAAAAAGTAAATGAGGACAAAAAAATTCTGTGAGAAAAAAATTGAGGGCAAAAAATTGAAAGCAAGCATTGTTGTTCGGCAGATGCTACATTGAGTGATGCAATTAAATAAGCCTTATCACTGCAAAATCCCCATAAAAATGTTTTAATCTTTGCCCTTCTTTTTTTGAGAATAGAGGAGGGCTTTTACTTTCAAAAATTGATAGACTTCCAAGTGTTATCACAACGAACTTTATGGTAACTGGTGAGTCATGTGATGTTGAGTGTGCAATGAAAATGGTTTAATTCAGCATAAATCAGATGTGCCATAGCATTTCCATCTGCGAAGGAAGAATGAAAGACACGAGAAGGAATTTAATCATTCTCATTGCCTTCTCTAAAAATGGTCCATGCAAGAGAAACAAA
This sequence comes from Metroxylon sagu, assembly GCA_017589505.3. Lineage (NCBI taxonomy): Eukaryota > Viridiplantae > Streptophyta > Magnoliopsida > Arecales > Arecaceae > Metroxylon > Metroxylon sagu. The sequence goes on along the minus strand of JACVBY030000503.1, from coordinate 838,958 downwards.
GAGCAGCAGACTAGATAATTAATGCAAATAAAAAATGTCTATAGAAAGAGAATTATGTTGTTACTTAAGATAATGCAGAATGGTCAAACACATACAACAGAGATATCTGATCTTTTTCGAGGGTAGACGCTACAATAATCCATTCTGACAATTTGTTGGCCCTACAGAATACATAATGAATCAAGAAGTGATAGAAGAATTGATAAGTTAAACTAAAGTGACCTATCAAAATAGGTAAGCAGAGATAAATCCACCACCAATTTCCTGGCAGCACAGGGGGCAGTGAATCAATCCATTCTCATTGCGTTGTCCGCACCTCGCGATCTTCTTCTGCTCCCAGTCTAACACCTTGCAGCCGCGATTGCAATCCATGCGCATAGCAAACCTCAACCCTTCCACAGCCATTACACCACACCTCGGCCCTCGGGATCCCGTCCAATCAAAACCCCAACCTGCCCTCCTCTTCCAACCTTAAGACCTCCTGGGCGCCACCAATCAACCTTCCCTTCGCAAAGACCACGGGGATTCTCAACCATCAGCAACCTCAGTTCCTTCCTATATCCTGAGTCCATCGAGATGTCCCTCCCCACAGTCTTAACATCATAAGACTCGATTGTGGACCTAACGGCATTGCAATCTTCGAAGGTCTTCCTGATCCCCCCTAAGCGTTATCGTGTAAAAAACCACAACGTTCTCGCCATCGATTGGGCACTTCTCCTCAAAGGACTGAAGCAGCAAGCCCAAATCATGGACTCTTTTATCTCTTCGAACTGGAAGTACCATTTTTGAGGTTTGGCATTGATGGCAGTCGTCTTCTTCGGAATCGCTGGAACTGATCCAACCCATTGTGTATTTTCGCAGGAACTGGTCCAACCTTTTCCGAACCCTGCCCGAGTGGGCTATTCTCCTTCCCTACAGATTTCTTCTTCTGCTTCTTGGGCGATTCCGTGACCTTGGCCGGAGAAAATAGATGCATCGAGGCATGCGATTTCGTGGGCTTCTTCAACGGAGACCAAATGGTCATCTCCTTGTCTGGATCCCCCATCAGTTCCCATGCGTTGATGATCTCTGAGGGCTCTTCCTTCAGAACCCTTCTATTGGATGAAGGAATGAGAGGGGGAGCGGAAGATCTCCTCCATTTCTTGGTCACGGCCTCTTCTACTTCTTCCTTTTTTTTCCTCTTTGGTTTCATTCCCGTCGAGATTTAGAAGTAGACCTCTCGATCAAAATCGGTTGCAGCCAGAGGTTTCGAGGACTTGGAACCGATGGCTTCCCCAGTTGTACGTTCCGATCTCTTTTTCTTTTCTCCTCTCTCTTTATTTTTCTCATTGATTTTGAAATGATACCGTCCAACGGTCAGAAATTTCTTGATTTATTTCCTCGACGGGTTCCTTCTATGTTACAATGGACTTGCGGTCCGATCACCGTAAGGCTTAACCCAAACTTTTAGAAGGCTTGGATCTGCTAAGGCTTCGGGTTAGCAGAAGCTTAAAGGCTCAATTTTGGGTCTTTTGAAGG